>PVKS010012322.1:0-54079 GCA_004027875.1 Aplodontia rufa
AAAAAAAAAAAAAAAGGCAGAAATCATTAAATGAACAAAATGATGAACTGGACTCACCAAAATTTTAAAAAATACATGAATTTGAAAAGGAAAAGAAAAGTCATACTTTGAGTGGAAATTTACAAAACATATATGACAAAATAAATGTACTCAGAATAAAGAAAGAATAAGATGCTTTAAAAAAATGGGACAAATGATTTGAAGAGATTTTTTTCACCTAAGTATACAGGACTAGATAAGAACATGAAAAGATAATAAAACGTCTCTATGAAATGCAAATGAAAATTAAAACCAGAATAAAATACTATCAGTAAAATATGAAGAGCATATTTGGTGAAGATGGGAAGTGGCTGGATTTCTCATGTCTTGCTGGTGTTGACACAGCTGTGTGTACAACTGCTTTAAGAAATCCTTGCAGTTCTTTTTCTTTTTCTTTTTTGAAGAGAGAAGGACAGTGAGAGAGAGACAGAGAGAATCAATTTTTATTGAGTTTTTCACATGGCTTTCATTGCTCTGACGCTTAGTTGTGTACGTGGGTACTGGGGTGTGAACCCATGTACTTGCTGGGCAAGTGCCGTAACCCCCGAGCCACCACTCCAGCCCCAACTCTGGCAATTTCTAATGCTGTTACCAATCAACCCAGCCTCCCATTTCCATGTGTTTTCTTAAAGGGATACAAAATCATGTTTGTCAAAAGACTTGTACTCAAATGTTCCTTACCAATTTGTTATAATAGCTAAAACCCAGAAAAACCAAAGGCACATGGATTGATTAGTGGAAAACCTTATTGTCACAGATCTACGCAGGGAATGCTGCTCAGCTGTATGAAAGTACAAACTCTTGGGATAATCCATGATGGAATAAATCTTAAAAGTATTTTCGGAGGTAAAAGAGTCCTTTACAAACTACTACACATTGTATCGTCCCATTGAGATAAGATTCCGGAAAAGGTGAGGATACCATGACAGCAAGTGATGTGGTGGGCACCTTTGGCTGGGATGGTGGAAGGGACTGATCGCACAAGAGCGAGAGAGAGCTTGCAGGGGGGGTGGAATTGTGCTGAATCTTGAGTGCTGCTCTTTTAGGACTGTCTCTATGTATTCAAACACACACACACACACACACACACACACACACACTAAACTCACAGAATTGTACTTTTAAATTTGATGACTTTTGTATGCAAAATAAGCCTCAAAAAGTTGCTAATAAAAATAGGCTTAGAGATGATAGCGAAAATGAACATCCACCTTTTCAGAGGAAAGAGCTGAGAATAATATAACAGACCAATTAAAATAGTTTTATTACATCGCAATCAGAAGTTACTCTACCAGGAGACTCGCCTAAATACCTTCTCATCATTTCCCTTCTTCTTGATGTTATGGAAAGGGTAAGCAAATCCCAATGTTCTCATTTCCCCAATTCTGTGAAGGGGCAGTGTGGAGAATTTGTGCTCCAGCTGCTAAAGTCCGTCCCCAACCCCACCCACAGCACAGGCAGGTTCATGCTCCCTACAGGCTAAGACTGATTTTCCTGATGATCGCCCTGACTTCAGTCAGTGTTTATATAGCAGCCTATAGAACAAAGGGCTTTGGGAATCTTCCCCTTGCTTGCCTAAACCGCAGGTTGGTCTTAAAGCCGTTTAGCTATCGAAGATCTGTAATACAAAAAGTGTGGACTCAAGGTATTTCCACCATAGTGTGGAGATGGAAAACCAGAGGCGGAGGGCACGTGCCCAGTCCTCCTGTGAGCTTGCCAAGAACATCTCAATGGCTTCTTTACCAACACAGTCACACAGAGAATTTAAAAGTTTGCTTCTATTTGGAACATCTTTATCCCACACCTTTTATGGCTTTTTCATCTTCCATTACTGTCATCTTCAGCATTTGCCGCCTTTCTCAAGAGAGAGGAGAAAATATGTGATGTATATAATGTGCGATGACTGATCCCTGCTACTGTCATCACTCATAGCTGAGATGGGACTCACAGAGTGTGAGTTATCCCTCACCTGCACATTTTCAGAGATAAAAACATAGAAATGCCATCCCAACACTTAGGCAAGATATACATATGAAGAATGATGGAGAACAATAAATTGTCCCGGTAGCTCCTATATTCTTTCCACAATAAAACTGTAGGATTAAGGGAGGCAACACAGCCTTTGGAATAAAATCGTCATCTTACCAAATTTGCTTTTATATTTATTTGACAAAAAGAAGAAGAAGAAGAAGAAGTAGAAGCTTCTTAGTGTCTGGATGTTCCAACAGATACAGGTAACACAGAGAGGAAATTTAAATACATCTACTTGCTCTTACAGTGGGCAGCTTCAAGTAGCCTGGTTTGAGGACTGAATTTATTTGAGGGATTTAGGGAACCTAAGAAATTACAAACTTCCTGAGGAACAACTCCACAAAAGAACTTCATCTTTGCAATTAAGCTCATGTATCACCTTCACTCCTACATAGATGTACATTCCCTAATACTGTCCATGTTATGATCTATGCATCATAGCCTCTTCTTGGACTTGAACTAAGGACCCTCTTTTTTTTTTTTAAGAGAGAGAAGGACACTGTGAGAGAGAGAGAGAGAGCCAGAGAGAATCAATTTTTATTGAGTTTTTCACATGGCTTTCATTGCTCTGACACATAGTTGTGTACGTGGGTGCTGGAGTTTGAACCCGTATAATTATGCATGCCATGCAAGCGCCATAACCGCCGAGCCACTGCTCCAGCCCCATCTAAGGACCGTCTTGAGATGTTTCCCCATATTATCACTTTGAATATTTGTGTCTCTGGAAATCATGAGTCATTTGTGGTCCTTGGTTAAGATAAAAGCTGTCCCATTAAAATTCATGCTCCAAGTTTTAATTTCACAAGAACTTGTGTGTTAACTCGAGAAACATGTTACAATAATCTGATGATATTTACTATTCAATAGTATTTCTTCAGCACATGTAGCTCTTTAGAGAATGTTCTTACAAATATTGAAGATAATTTGATTTTTCTTTCATGTATCAGCTGTCATACATAATCATTGCAAAGCAATATAAGAATTTTTAAAATATTAAAAGCCATTCCAGGAAGGTTTTATACATGGACTCTTGTTTGTGGCAAAAACCATTTTTCATCTGTAGTGAGACTATTAGAACTTCACAGGAACCTTAAGGACTGTTAAGATGATTAAGAGCCACATTTAATAGTTGTTCCAGTAGCATCTTGACAAACATTCTAATTTTATATCTCTCAAGTAAGCCCATAAAACAGCATGATCTAAAAATTCTTAACAAATATATTAATAAAAATTTAAACATGCGTGGATCACTTATGCTACTTTGAGTTAATTACATAATAATATTGCCTTGTATACACCTTAATTAGATTAAATATTGATTGGTGCACTTTCCATTGATGTTTCACTAACATACAATAACTGTCTTGTTATATCTAGATGTAACTTTAAATTAACTTAAAAGTCTAGACTGAATGAAAAGTTATGGAAAGATACACAAACCAAGCCCTTTTAAACATAAAAAGCAGAGAAGAAAAATTAAACTCTACCTATTTTAAGGGTGGAAAACGATTAGACAGAACAATGCTCCACCGTATTTTTTCCATAGGGTTTTGGTTGTAATATCAGTCACACTAAGTTCATCTATCACTCTGTGCTAAGGAAGAGGCTATGAAATATTACAATTATTCCTGAGGATTATGGTCTTTGTTTATTTCAGAAAGAACCTCAGTCTTAAACAGCATCATAGATTTCTTAGCATGTGATTAAGGCTGTTTATTTTCATGCTGATGAGCTGAGAGCTGTTTCAACGGGGAGATGCTGTAATTTTCCCATGATCTGGAAAATAATTCATGGCACTTTTATGTTGTCATTAACTGTCACATCTCTTGAGTTAAATATGAGCCCTGTCGTTTGGAAGTCAGAAAGCGGCTCCTAAATTTCTCAATTTCATTAGCAATTGATTCAAATCATTTCCCGAAAATAGTCTGAATTGACATGTGAATTGTAGTGGTTCCTCAGCTTGGTGATTAATTAATCAAGCCATCAGGTCCACATTAAACTATTTATCAATCTTACGATTTCCTGCTTTTCAGAAAAAATTAAAAAGCACTCTAATGATATTTTATGAGTTTTGAGAAAAATTAAAATGGGACCAGAAAAAGTAATCTGTCCTTCCTAATTCACAGGCTCCACAATGTCAATTTCTGTAAGCCAAGATGCAAAAAAGAGATGGGGTTGTAAAATATGCCCCTTGGAAGACAGCAGAGTAATTTCTGCAGCCCTCAGTTTCTCCATCTGCAAAATAGAGAAAGTGAATGAATAATAATCTCTCACCCTTAAAATTATGTTAATCCATGAAAAATGAAATATGAAGTTATTGTTACTTTTATTTTTACTCATTTGCTGTGTGCCTTGTCTTTACATTAAAAAGTAAACGTACTGATAGCGCCTCAAAGACTCCAAATTAAAATTGTAATTGACATCCTTGGAGCCACGGTGGCTGCTGTTCTGCAATTTGTGCTTGAAATGCTATTTCCCATTAAAGGCCACATTCTGTCTGGGTCTCTTCTACTGAGCTATTATAAGAAGGACCCACAGTGGATTGCTTCAGCCCAGAATGACAGTGTCAACCGTTCCAAGATTGGGCCACACCAAAAGCCATTTGTTAGCTGAGAAAACTGTTGGCAAAACATCAAGTTGTTTGCTTATTTAATTTCCCTCAGACTTTGCTGAATTCAATTAATAGCTAGTCCTTTTCAAAATAAATGACTAGCCAACTGAATTCAGCCCTTTTTCTTTCAGATTTGCTGCGCACACAACCACAAAATGAATGTCTCATTCAACACGAATCCCTCTGTTGTTATTTACAGAAAACTGAGGTTTCTCTCTTAGAGATAACTGCATTTTAAGTGCTGGGCTTCCTCTGATGTTCTAGAACACAGAGTATGAGCCAAAAAGGTTGGACCCCATGCATGCAATTGGGGCAGACATCAGGAGGACGTGGTCAATCCTGTCTTTCCATCTCTGCCTGTAGTGTCCAAAGAAGCACCAGAGGTTTTATTGTTGAAATAAGAGAGGCTAGTTCACGGCTTCATCCTCTCAGCCAGACCCTTCTTAGGAAGCCCTGTGGGGTGAGTAGAAATGAAATGTCCTTTTGCCCCATTTCTTCTCATCTTCAAGAAGGGTTGTAGCTGGTTTACTCTGTAAACCACAGGCTACAGTAAAGGAGTCAGGGGGCTTGCTCAAACTGAGAGAGTACCACAGAGAAACCACCTCAAGAGCAGTTTCCTTGGAAGCCTGTGTGGAGCTGAGCTCCTCTTGGACAGTGGTAGAATGACCTTTCTTAGGCAAAGGAAACAGAGTCTGGGGTTTGGACAACTGCAGGTCTGAGAATCTCCTACCTTTACTCCTGTCATGTACTGATGTGCATTTTGTAGATGATGAGAATAAGACCCAGGGAAAAGAAGCAACTCAATCAACAACAAAACTATTTTTTCGAATTCTTATTTTTTTAATTTTTAATTGGCAAATAATAATTGCATATTTTTATGGAATATGATGTGATGTTTAGATTTATGTATACATTATAGGATGGTTAAATCAAGCAAATAAATGTATACATTGCCTCACAAACTTAGCATTTTTTAAATGCTAAAGCTTTTTTTTCCCTATCTATATAGCCATGGCCTAGCAGAGAATGATGTAGAAATGGAAAACAGAAAGGGTATTACGCATACAAACCCATAAAGGACCTCAAATTTAGACTTGATCTCTAAAGGACATTATTTAGGTAATTGTTGAGATGCACAGTAGAATGGGGTAAGAAAACGAAGTTCACCACACAACCATAAACTTGTAGTCTGTTAGGGAAAACTACTACCCGTATCCCTGTATTTATCAATACTGTAATTATCTCATACACAGCCCAATAATATTGCATTTTGGGCATAAAGAGATAATTTATTTGGTGTTACCATTTAAAGACACAATGGGACATTCACAATCCCATTTTAATATTGCTTCTTTTTATTTTCCATATATCAGGAGCCCTAAGATAATGGAGAATGCCAGGCCTTTATGGACCTCTTTGAGATCCTGCACATTTGTTACATATCCTTCATTTTAATCTCCACAATGCCAGAGTCCTACCTTGTATGAAGACAAAACCTTGTAGTAAAAGGAGAATAACAAATGGGACAGGGACATTACAAGTATCGAATGAATGACCTGGGCCCTGTAACAGCCTTGGTACATTGCCAAAAGATACCTCCAATTACATTACTAAAGAGAAAGAAAAATCCCCCTCCTTCAGATCATATCCTACCCCTGCTATTTTGTTATAAAGCACTTGTAATGTGTCGCTGTCCCAAAGCCTTTCTGGAATATGCTATGCTTCGAACTCCTAGGCTAGCACCGTGAGGATGGAAAGGAATTGCATTTGCAAATGTCAGCCTACCTCATCCATCTCCCCTCATTCAAACAATACACATTCGAGGTTCAGCAATCGGAGTTATATATTTTTCCTTAATGTTGTTGTAAGGTAATGGTTCTCTTATCTGAAATTCATCAGCCTGCTATAAATTTAAACTCCATTACTGCCAATAGAGAAAAGCTAAGCACCAAACCACTTTCAATAAATTTGCACTTATGCAATTGAACTGATACGGCCTCAGAGGAAAAGGTGAAACTCGTCTTGAGATATTTAAGTTAGTCTGAGTCACTGCTTCGTCTGGTGTTAAATTGGATCCATCGAGAAATGTAGGGCAGCACTCATCAGCCCTGAGTTATAAGAAGAGATTTCAGCCTGAAAAAAAATCTGTCTCCAGCATTCATTATTAGACGGCATAATTTTAAGAAACCACTGGCTCGCTCTGTTATTTGGCACAACTAAATGCTACAAATGGAAACCCTGATGGATGAATATTTTTATGAACAGCATTAATCAGGAAGAGGCCAGCCCAAGCTTTCAGGATTTGTCAGGTCCAGTCATGAAGCTGTAAGTGAGGATGCCCATGCACTCAGAGCGTAGGGTAATTACTAACATTTGGCTGGGGCTTTACCACATTCAGAAAATATAGCACTTAGTTACACATCCATCCTGGGAACAATGTTTACCATCTTATATTTCTGATGAGGAAATTGAGGTTCAGGTATGTGAATTAGCCCCTCATTCTAGGTGTGTGACAGATGTGTTTTGGTATTAGGTCTTGCTGGCTCTGTGATTTTGGTAGCAGAAGATCAAGAGCACGCCAAATTCAGCAACCTTGAAAGGTCTCTAGGATCTCTTGGTGGAGAAAGAGCATCTGCATCAGAAGCTGAAAGAAGAAATGAGCTACCCACAGTCACCACTGCAGTCTCCCCAGAGAGGAGCCTTCGGAGGTTGCCCATCTGAAGCAAGACAGCTTCTGGGAAGAAGGAGGTGTCCTCCGACTCATCAGATTTAATGGTTTAGCAAGAAGAGGGCTTAGCAAGAAGAGGGCAGGGTGACCAACAAGAGCTCCTCGCCTATTAAGGAACAGGTTTGGGAGTTAGAAATTTAAGATAAGTTCTATTTATGGTTGGAAAACATTCTCACATCTCTCTGAGAACAAGCATGGGAGTTTAACTCCCAGGAGGTAATAAGCATGCTACAAGTTGCAGGGGCTTAGCTGTCAGATGCACCCAACCACAGAAGCCAAATCCAAGCCTTCCTCCTACCGCCAGCTTTGGTGCCCATTCTAAGGCCAGAGCTAGCATCACATACCAGTTGCAAGAACTGAACAGCGTTTGCACTTAATTGGATGATATACATTATTCATGAGCCTTGAGTCTATGATGATTTTGGCATTCATTAAGGGGAAAAATGGGGCATTAGTTTTCTTAGTACAAAACATTCCATATTAAACTTCATTTGCAATCCACTTTTCAATGTGAGAAATTAGAAATACTTTTAACAAAGTTAGAACTATGGGAGCAGCAACTTTAAAGAGGGAGAAGAAAGAAGAAAGAGGTGGAATTTTTTTTTTCAAGCTCTTAGTATAGGACAGGAAGAGTTACCCTAAAATTCAAGTAGGTTAATAATAATCATGATAATGAAAAATGTTTGTATGGATATGCATTTACTTAAATATATGCATACCATATATTGTATGGATATATATTATATATGAGCATATAGCATGTGTGTGTATAATTTATATATATATACTATAATATATTTTGTAAAAATATATCTCTCCTCAGGGCTCAAGCAGTGGCTCAGTGGTTACGGTGCTTGCACAAGTACACAAGTTCAAACCCCAGCACCACATACACAACAAAGTGTTGGAGCAATGAAAGCCACGTGGAACAAGAAAATAAAATTGATGCTCTCTCTCTGTCCCTCTATCTCTTTAAAACAAATATATATATATATGTATATGTATATATTTGTTTTAGATAGATAGATATAGATAGATAGATAGATGATAGATAGATAGATAGATAGATAGATAGATATCCTCACAATTTATTTTGAAGCACTGAGTGAGTTATGGGGTTTGTTATCCTACCCCTACTTTCCAAAATATAAAACATTATCTCCTTGGAGATTAATCAGTCCTAATTTAGGGTTTTATGGTACCCTTCTTCATTCTTTTTAGAGTAGACTTCAGAACCCAGCAGAGTCCTCGTAGAATTGAAGTTGGTTCTGCCTCATTTCTCTTTTAAAGTGTATCTGGATTCTTGGAACTGAGATGATCTAACTCAATCTCTTTATTTTGGGAGTGAAGAAACTGAGGCACAGTGAGGGATCTGGATCCATAATGTCTTGATAGAGGAGAGATGGAAAAAATGGGGCAACTTCAGTGGCCCCAACTACCCATATGGCCACAGGTTCCTGGAAAAACCTTACAGGGGTTATGAAGTCAAATAAATAAATCTAAGTTCAAACTGTGTAGGATCACAGGCAATCTCTTCATCTTATTATCCCTCAATTCCTCAATTAAAATATGAAAGTAATTTCTCCACTTTTTTTCCTTCAATTCTAAAAGGAAGATAAATCATTTATGTTTGTTACTCTGTTTAAAAGTGATTGCTACAGGCTGTATTACAACAGTGCCTGGTGTACACTAGACCTTAATAAACATTCACTCTGCTTACCTATTTTTTGCTATGAAGTTTGAACACAAACCTGCTTCAATATTCTTGCCATTGCTTGCTAGTTGTGCACTAGCTAACTTCTCCTCTAGACAGACGATAGGTTCCTTAGATCAGAGTTAACTTTTAATTCTCCTTTGTATGTCCCAGAACCTAGTCCTAAATCGACTAGTAGGTGATAGATAATGATACAAACAGTGATCTATGTGATGGTGCCACATTGGGGGGGGCAGGGACTTGGAATTGAACCCCAGTGATGCTTTATCACTGAGCTGCGTCTCCATTTTATTTATTTATTTAGAGGCAGGGTGTTGCTAAGTTGTTGAGACTGGCCTTGAATTTTCAATCCTCCTGCCTTAGCCTCCTGAGCTACTGGGATTATAGGCATGGGCCACCATGCCCAGCTGGTGGCGCCACTTATATAACTCACCGCTTCTTCCATGTCCCTATTGATGATGTTGTACCTGCCATCAGAAACCAATGCTAATTCTGTGTTTCATGTGGCAGAAAAATCCTGTTTATAAGAAAATTATCGGGCTAGAGCGGTGACTCGACAGTTATGGTGCTTGCCTGGCATGTGCAAGTACCCAGGTTCAAACCCCAGCACCCATGTGCACAACTAAGTGTTGGAGCGATGAAAGCCCTGTAAAAAATGAAATAAAAATTGATTCTCTCTGTCCTTCTCTCTCTCACTGTCCTTCTCTCTTAAAAAAAAAAAAGAAAGAAAGAAAGAAAAGAAAATTATCAAACAAATCTACCCTTTATTTCAGTTGATGTTCACAGGGTCCTAGACAATCAGGCACCACTATTCCCATTTAATAGAAGAGGAGACAGAGTTTGGGGAGAAATGGAGTGATGGGCCTAAAGTTCAGCCAACAAAGAGTTTGGTGTGGAAAAATATGTCAGGGCACCCATCCAGCATCTCACAGCCCGCTTCCTCTTCGATGTACACTTGCTGTCCATTGTCCTGGTGTTTTCAGAGGAATGGTGGATAGGTTGGCTATCTGATGAGTGTTCCAAGCAGGACTAAAGTGACTGCTATCACAGAGGGTGTGAAGCACAGTCCGAAGCTCATCACAAGAGTGAATGTTATTTCCTTAAAATTTCCCATTAAAATCCTCATTCATTTCCATTGAAACTTAAGGTTTAGACATATTTATTTTTAGACACTTTAACTCCATAAATCTTAGAAAAGTAGATATTTAAAAAAATGTGCTGTTTATCCTACAGTCCAGGATACCCATGGCCCATAGCTATGTAGCTCAGATTAGGAGTGGTGGGTGGGGCTCTCTTTACCTATAGTGATCCCCAAATCTCAGGTCAAGTTTGAGAGTAAGACAACGCCCCTCCAATCCATTATCATCAGGGCACAGCTAATGGGCCTCAGTGACAGGGTGGACAGACAGCCACCAGGCTGACCCACCCGTCAATTTTTCTTAAGGAATCATTGGGAATGCTTGCCTCCCCACAAAAGCCCTAAGAGCGGCTGAACTCATTTCTCTTCTGTCCATGTGTATTAATTCCTGTTTCTGTAATGAGATACAGAAGAGAAAAAGAGGAAGAGGACTGATGTGGAGTCAGATTGGGCCTGATGAGTTATGGAGCCTGCCTTCTCATCAGCGATGTAAAACAGCCCGGGCTCTATTTACTGCCGCTGTCAGCAGGATCGATAAATAACATTTTCAGTGACATGAAGAGGGAAAGCGTGAGCTCAATGAAATGAAGGGGAGCCAGAGGTAGAAGCAGAGAAAGCCCCTTTTCTCTTTGCCCTGGAAGGAGTCAACTGGCTGGCAGTGGGTAGGGGGCATAAATTTAATTTGACTTTTAAGAAAGGAGGGAGATACATCCTGAAAGCAGCAGAGGGGTCCTTTCAATCAAGGAGAGACAAAGAAAGGCACTGTTCTTTGTCACTGTAGCTTCCTTCCTTTAGAGAGCAATACCCCTATTTGAGCCTACAAATTGTTACCTGGCTTAGGCAGGCAATGCCCGCATCTTCTTGGTCACTTTGGAAGTCAAAATTTGCCTATTATCTGTAATTTAGGATTTGCCCAGGTCTAAGATGGAACTCAAAAATGTGTTTGCTAAATGACTGGCAGGATGCTGATCACTAGGAGAGGCCTCTGCAGTCACAGATTTGGGGAGAATGGGAAGGACAGAGACCTAAAGCTCAGCAGGATCTCAGCCCCTCTAATAGGCTTTTATAGTCAAGATATTACACAATCATAGAATTTCCACTTTTCTACTTTAAAGGACTCTCTGATGTCATCTTGCCAACCTTCCACCAAACCTGAGATTCATCTCCTTAGCACAAGTGAGGAGGCTGCACCGGCCTCTGAGCAAAGTGAGATTATTACCTCCAAAGACAGCTCTTCCATTAAAGGCCCCTCTTGGAAGCTTGTAATGCAGCCCAGCTAACTGCAGTGTGTCTACTTTGTGTGCCCTCTGAGATGGGCATCCAGCTGGTCAGGCAGGAAGACCCAAAGCACCAAAGGGGCCATCCCAGCCTCTGCTCTGTGCACAACTGTGCAACAAAACTCAGTCAAAATCCCAGCAAGGAAACTCAATTTTAGGTTTGGTGAACAAAATAATTTTGAGGGCTTCATTTGCATTAATTTTCCTTTTTCCTTGACATTTTACTAGCATGTTCATCTGGGCTAAGAGCTGTGGGTGGTTGAGAATGATTTATAACATTTCTGTATCTCAAAGTCTTTGTGGCATTTGAAAGTTTGGGCAGAAACCAATTGTAAAACTTCCAGAAGCATTTGGCTGAGAGAGGGATAGAGAAGCAGGGAAATCATTTAGGGTAGACATGGAAATGGTGAGCAGATAGAGAAGAGAGATGGGCAGAAAGACAACAGAAAAGAGGGACACAGGAATTAAGAGGAGAGAGAAAAAATAAAGGGGCTGGGAGAAAGGAAATGGGAGAAAGGGAGGAGAGACCATTCATCAAATCCCTAGTCTTATCCGTTCTGCTTCAAATTTACAAATACTGTTAACTGGACAGAAAACAACCAAAAGGAGCTCTTCTTTAGACACTGTCAAAAAGTGTCAAGACATACCATCAGGAGCTTACTTATTACTTATATATATGTATATTTGTGTGTATATATAATGTACACAAATATACACATATGTCTATATATGTAGACATATATGCACACATCAATGTGTAATATATATGTATACATACATATATATGCATACATACATATGCATATACACATGTATTATGTGCACATGCTTCTCTGTGTGTTTATTCATTCCAGGTTTTGATTCCAAATGTCCTTTGGGAAAATCAAATGTAATTCCTCTGATTTTCACATCAGAATTAAAATCCTTTTCTAAACTAGCATAATATTGGGTGTTTACTAGATATCATGCATCATTCAAAGCATTTTACCAGTATTAATGTATCCAATCCACATGCCAATCCTATAAAATTGGGGCCTTTAGAATCTAGAAACCAACTAGAGTCACATAACCGAAGTGCAGGAGCCAGGATTTGATCGAGGTATTTTGATTGGCCACCATGAGACTGCCTCCCCTTCACTTCAGAATCATTCATTCATCCAGTACACACTCGCTGAGCTTCTCCTTGGTGTCAGTCAGTCAGGCTTGGAACTTCCTCCAGTCCCAACACACAGGCATAAAGGATACACATGAAAACAGAGAGATTGTCTGATTTGAAGGATGGATCAGATTTCTTAATAAATGGTAGTGGCTCGATCGTTTGTCTCCATGTCCTGAAGAGGCAAGCAAGACAGGGACAGGATTTGCCTTTCTAGCAAGCTCCACGTGATGCCCATGTTGCTCATCTAAGGATTGTGCTTTAAGGACTACTAAATTAGGGATTATGCTCTACACAGAAAATATGGAAAGTAAGACTTAAAGTGTGATTAAAAAGTTTCCAGGTGAAGAGGCGGGAGGGACTGTCTTCAGATCTACAGGAACAGGCAGATGTCACTTTGGGAAATGGAGGTAATGCTGAGTGGCTGGAAGATGAGGTTTCGGACCAGAGAGTAAAAGGAAGTGAGGCAACCCAGGGACAGATAAAATTCACAGAGTTCGCACCCAGTCTAAGACAGTCACTCCTTTCTCAAAACCTCGCTGAAGTGCTACACGGAGTTCATTTTTTCTAAAACAGAGAGTCATTTTTTGATATGAAAGTCAAGTCAGATTTTTAGTCATTTATCTGTCATTTCCCTGTCTTGGAGAATCTGTTGTACATTAGTCTGACCTTGAATTTCCATCGTGCATGAGACGAGTGAACACGTGCAAGTTGATCATGTGGTCTCGTCTGTGATAATCCAGTTTTGATGGAAACCATAGAGAGGGTTATTTCTGCAGAAGACCTTGAGAGCAATTGGAGGGTTCTACTCTCTGCCCGAGATTCTAATTTCCACTATTGATAATATTCATTTGCAGTGATGCTATTAGGTTACCATGTGACTCCTATTAATATGTAAATGGGTACACAGGATGTTATTTATTATTACCATAATCCTTGTGGATGTGGTTTTAGGGGAGATTTTATCAGATGTGCTAGTTGTTGTCTGTAGTCTGGGTGAGCTACGTAGGGAGGCGCTGCAGAATTCCCTGATGGACAGCGCCACCCACTAGCAACCACTGCCCTTTTTGGTTATTTTGTGACAGGCACACATACACATCTGTGTCCGGGATCATCTATTCACACATCAAATTTGATGTTTATTAGTGCTTTCTTTTCAGTCCATGACTAGTAACCTGTGCTCGACATACGCATTCTCACCCCAACTGTTTTATGGCCTTGACCACACATGAACAAAACTCTTTCAGGAACCGTATCTTGGGAGTGAAATGTGAGAGTGGGTACCAGATGAGCAGCTAATGTGAATAAGGAAAATATGGAATGAGGAAACATAGAGAGTGGGGCAAAGTCAAAGTGAGAGTGGAAGGGACAGAAGTAGAAGAGAATAATGGCTCTGTAACGGGGTGCCAGATCAAAACTATTTCCTGCCAGGCTCATGGGTAAAGATTTTGTTGGAGAAGTGGTGGACTGGTTTTATATAGATCATCAAGCCTGGTTGTGGGCCCAGTAGGGGCATGATATGATTAACCCACTCTCTAAAGGAGCCAGCATTATGTTCTGAAATGGTGCTATAGGAAAAATATTTTGAGATAGAAACAAAAAACAAAAAACATTGTCAAATAGCATTGAAGCACATTTTCTACTGTTATAATGGGATACCTGAATCTAGGTGATTTATGAAGAAAAGAAGTTTATCTTGACTCACAATACTGGAGGCTGAAAAGTCCAAAACCAGGGCAGCTGAATCTATTCAACTTCTGCCACAATAGGAGGGCAAATGGGAATGTGTAAAAAGAGCTAAACATGAGGGTGGACTTGTTTACAGCAACCAGGCCCTGTGAGAAAGACATTAGTCCCATTAATGACCTGTACATCCTAAAGGACCCACCTCCAAATGCCACTACAATGTCAATCAAATGTCAACAGAGATTCAGACAGACAAGCCGTACTCAAACCATAGCAAACACAAAGAAAGAAAATAATTTTTTAAAAGCTCTATCACCATGAATAAGCTTTGACTTTTCTTCTGCCAAGAAGCAAGCTTCATGAGCACCTTAAAGTATCTGGCAATTCGTTTGGGTGGCAGTGGGGCTGGGGCTTGAGGAGAGGTGGGATAAAGTGCCCTAATGTTCCAAGCCAGCACAACCACTGCTGGTGCAAAGAAACTGTTCTCTTGAGGTTGAGGTTGGAAAGACCCAGTGAACTTTTACCCTCGTCAGCTGCTGGTAGGAAGAAAGCGGCAGTGCTTTCTCCCATGCGATGCGCATGACCCGATATATGTCAATCCTGCTTGTTAGCTGCTGATTTAGTCATCATTAGTTCCTGCTTTAGCCGACGGCCTCATTTACCTTGCCTTCATACATCAGCATGTCAATGCCGATGGTACACAGGTATTCTCTTATAATGCTCAAGTAGCACATTGAAGCATGTTTCAATTTAAAGTGACACAAATCTAACTTTCCTCATCCTTTAATTTGACTCAGTGGCATTGCTATATGGGAATAACCAACAATGCGCAGTCTATTAGCAATTTTACAGTGAGTTGCTGTGAGCGTCTGTCATCTTAGTATTTATTTAACAGAGTCTCATATGGTCTAGTTGAACATTGCCTACGTGTCGGTATTTTGCTTCCTGACATCCTGCGGAGCAAGCACATCGAGCACGGCATCTGAAGTGAGCATGCATCCTCCCATGACAATCTTTATAAATACATGATGTTGACAGTCAAAAAATTAAATAAGGATGACACAATTGATTCCGTTCCAATATGCAGAGTCACTGCATTTTTAAACTCATTAAAGGAAACTCCACAGAAGTGACTTTAACGGATAGGAATAGTGCGTTAGCTTTTGTGTTTCTGATGTTCTTTCTGGGAGGAAGAGATGCAGGGTGGGGAGGTCAGCTTGGAGGACTTGCAGTTGGCCACCAAACAATGACAAACAAACAAACAAAAGCACACTAAAATAATCCCCTTCCTTATCCCTTATATGATTGTAGTGGTGGTGGTCTTGTCTGTTAATTTGATGCTTGAATAAATGACCAAAGGAGTCTGGAGAAAAATGAAATATATCTATACCTATGTGTATGTGTGTTGCTATAGATATGGATATAGATAATAGATATATAGATGTAGATATAATATCCAGGATCTCCTGTATATATACCATTGCCAGACAGAAGGATACGAAGGAAAGCTAGATCTCATCCTCCATTTTCTCAGTCTTACTTTTGAGCTACTTTTTTGACTCACTTCATGCTTGTCCTTAACCAGCCTTAGATGCTAGCCCTATTTATATCCCCTTAAATTTTTCAGTTGACTTGGTTTGGCTTCATTTAGCAATGATGCTTCATTCCTAGAGTATTAGGATCATTTTTATTTAAAGTGATTGAGACTTTCTGGCTACATATGACAATGATTTTCTTTGTTGGTGGTGGTTTGTTTAACCTGGTCAATGGGACATAGAGCTTTAGGCACCTCTGGATGCAGGTACTGAAATGAGACTGCTGGGGCTCTGAATGCCTTACTCTCTTGTGATTTTCCTTCCATGATGTGACTGTGTCATTCTCAGACAAGGTCTATCCGGATAGTAGAAAAATGGCTGCTGGCCTCCCTGACCTTCATCGTAATGGTTCATGATCTAAACAGAAGAGGAACATTCCTTCCATTCATAGTTCATATGTGGACTCTCAAGGGAGGTTTCTGACTGGTCCTACTTGAGTCACACCTGCAATCACTGGGTCTCTTCATACCTTAGGTCTACCTTGGCCACCTGAGCCCAGTTTAGAACCAAGGGATTAAATAAGGTTCCATGACTACTAACAGTCCCATCATAACCACATGGAATGGTGTTTGTGTGTGTGTGTGTGTGTGTGTGTGTGTGTGTGTTTTGGGGTGTTGCGTAGAGTGACAGGCAGAGAAACTCCCACAGAAGAAGGAGACTACAAGTATAATTACCTTAGCATCATCTAAATCATAGCTGCAGTTGTTCAGGATTTTCCCAGGGAGTCACAAGTCAACAGGGCCCATGTCATAGAACACATGCATGGCCAATAAGTCATATAAATATCAAGCAAATAACAGACATGTACACAAGTGGGTCCTGCTCATGATCACTGTCTGGATCCCCAGGAGAATATCAACGTGCCCTCAATAGTGTTTCCTAGCCTGGTTTCGGCTTTCAGCCATATGTTACTTCATACATAACCACTGAATCAAAGCCTTTCCTGTAGTGACATGTGGCAGAACACTCAGTGCTTGAAGCCTCGAGTGAGATCAACTTGTGACAATGAAGGCAAGTTACCAGTCTCTGCAAGTTGAGCTCAAGCTCATCATTTATCTGAAGCACGATTATCCCCATAACAATATTTATTTCATGGGACAGTTAGAAGGATCAATTGTTGAACCTCTTTGAGTTTCCATTTCATGATCTGTGCAGTAGGCAGAGCCTGGAGTGGTCTTCTCAATATTCATTTTACTCTTCTTCCTTAGTGCTGTAATCCTAGTTTTAGTGAGGGTAGCAACATGCCATGAATTTAAAAAGCAGGTTCCTTGAAAAGAGAGGTAGTTTGTGAGTTATAAGCGGGAAATGTTAAGAGTAAAGTAGAGGAATCTTTTTAAAGGGGGCTGTACTAGTCTGTTTTGTGTTACTATAACAAAATACTTGAGACTGGGTACTTACACATGAAGGAAGTTTATTTAGCTCAGAGTATGTTCGAGGATTGCATCTGGTGATGGGCTTCGGGCTGGCAGAGTCCCAAGACAATGCCAGGCATCATATAGCAAGAGACAAGGAGTACACATTGTTTTCTCTGCTGGTCTCTCTCTCCCTTCTTATAAAGCAACCAGGATTCAATCATAGGAGAACTACGATGACCTTATCTAATCCCAATTACCTCCCAAAGGCCCTACCTCTACATACCACAGTCAGATTAAGTTTCTGCCTCTTAATGTCTCACATTGGGGATTCAATTCCATTCGGAACCTAATCACATGCAGTCAAACCATAGCAGGAGCTGATGCAGCCGAGTCATCCTCCTTATTCTTCTGTCTATCTGTAATTCGAATATGAAGTCTTCAACCTCAGCAGCCGTCCTGGATCCATGAGGAAAGGACAAAGAAACCGGTGAGACTTAGCCTCTGACATCCTTGAACTGCTAAAACAATGCCGCCAACCTCTGGCTTCTAGACTTCTTGTTGTGTGAGAAAACAATGCAACAAGTAATTAAAGATTTTTTAAGTACTCAAAAAAGTAATTCATGTAAAGGACGTACTGCGAAATTGCAATACTGAATCTAAGACACTTTGCTCTTGATTTGCTCATGCCAGAAGGTGTCAAGGGAAGGTTTTCTCTCAGCTATATCACAACAGCCACCTGGCTGACAAACAAACCACAATTGATTTATAAGAGGTGCCCAATTTCTGAAATGTTAGGATGGGAAAATTGTTTATCTTAGAATTGATGACATTGGATAATAAAAATAGCTAACATTCACGGAGAACTTCTTATTAATATGTGTAATTGTGCCTAACATGTTACGTGGAAGGTGCTCCAAGTTTTCGTTCTTTTCTTCCAGGGCTGGGGTGTGTCCATGCAGGAGGAGGCAGCCTCTTTCAATAATGCAGAGATAGAGGTAAGTTCCAGGTGGTGGCCACAGTGAACAGTGCTTTCTTACAACAAGGAAAACCCAAGCATGAATTTTGGAAGCCTAATGAATGTTGTGGCAAATTGTCTTTTGCAGGGCAGTTGAGAAGGCTGGTCTCTAATTCTGTTGATTAATGGGCTGGAATTAGTACTATTGGGACAGATCAGTTCATTGAAATATTCAGAGTCTCCTATCAATGTCACCCTCCACCCAGGCTTGGTGTGGAGGGAGCGTTTCCATGACAATGCAGTACATTTAGTCAGCAGCACCTCCCGAGTAAACAGTAATCCTTCAGAAAAACAAGAAGGTCATTACAGCAACTTGTCAAATCAATGCAGAGGGTGTCAGGGCCGATTAAGGCATCTTCTCTTGCGGCTGACACAGTGTCAATAGTACTGGGCCACACTGCTCAGGCAGATGATTGAAGTGAAGTGTCCATCAGTCAGGGTGTTGAGGTGGACTAACGATTCCCCGCGCTGCCTATTAGAGCTACATGACAACTCAATCCTGCTTGCTGGCAGAGAGAGAGGGAGGGAGGGAGAGAGAGAAGAGAAAATATAGTGACCTTGTTGCTTTGTTTGAAGCTGAATTAAATTGACAAGAGCAGCTAATCTTTACCTAGGGCGATTAACAGAATTAAGGACCACAACAAAGGCACCCAAGGTTTTCACATCTAGGCAAGGCCTCAGAGATGTGTATGATAAGGACGCTCTCCTTGGGTATTCAGGTATGATTCAGATATATATTCTGGGCAAAGCCTTCTCCAAACGAAGCTTGGGTAATCCCATTAACACCCTGCCAAAGCAACACGTAAGGGTGCAAGGTGCTCACCGAACAGCCCAGAAGTCGGCTCTTCCAGTGGCAAGGGCTGATTATTTTAGCCTTATGAATCTGAGCTGGGGAAAGTCATAAATACACAGGGTTTTAAATATATTTCCCTGGAGAAATATTTTGCTTTATTTTAAATCTTCTAAACCTATGACTCCACGACAATGTTTTCCAAATTATCCAATGGTTCAGCAAAAAAAGAAATGCACCATGGCAGAGAACAGAATGCCTGGAGAAGGAAATGAGCAGTCTGAAAGATTCTTGGACAGAAATTATGATTTCTTCTCATTTACTGGAACTTTCTATACTTGATGCCATGAAAGTCATGGGAACTAGCCTGTCCTTTTCTATTAGAATGAATTTGGAGTAATATCAAGGATGAAAAATTTACTTTTATGTAAAAACATCACATTTAACATTTCTTAAGAATGCATTAATGACACAAAGCTGGTATCATCAAAACTTTTTCACAAAAAGGGCCAGATAGTAAATATTTTAGGTTTTATAGACCTTCTCATCTCTGTTGCAATGACTTAATTCTACCCTTATAACTCTCCCCAAAAAACACCAGCAAAGATAATATGGAAATAAATGGGAGTGGTTTTGCTTCAAAAAATTTTTTATTTACAAAACAGACAGTGGACTGGATTTGGGCTGTTGGCTACAGTTTGCAGATCCTTGACCAAAAAGAATACAGTAATTCCATTCAACCAACTAACAGCTATGAAGTGCTTTCTTTTGTCAGACATGGGACTAGCTGGGAGAAGAAAACATGGGCCTGACACAGTTGCTGCAGCTGATCAACTTGAAGTGCAGTGGAGAAGACAGCCATTGGAATACATGACTATAATCCAATACGTTAGGCACTGTGGTTAAGAGAAAATCAGGAAATTATTTTAACACATGGAGACTGAATAACACACTTACAAATGATGAATGGGTAATAGAAGAATTTAGAGGAAAAATAAAAAAAAATCTTAAAAGCAATCGAACACAAATAAAACCTATCAGAATTCTGGGATACTATGCAGGCAGTTGTAGAGTAAAGTTTATAGCATTGAGTGCATATATAAAAAAAAAAACGAAAGAAAAAACCCAATAAACAATTAATGATACATCTCAAGACTCTAGAAAAGCAGGAATAAACTAACACCCAAGAGCTGATAGAAATTAATAAGATCAAACCAAACTAAATGGAGAATAAAACAAACAATACAAGGGATCAAAGTAACAAAGAACTGGTTCTTTGAAAAGATTAACAACATTGATAAACGCTTAGCCAAATTTGCCAAAGAAAGACGAAAGACCCAAACCAAAAAAAATCACAAACGAAAGTACCGCTATCTTCTTGGGGCAAAGAGTTCAGAAGACACGACAGAAAACAGGAGGCCGTGGAACTACACATTCAAGAATTTCCAGATAAGCCTAAAGCCAATCCAGAGTCAATGTGGCCATAGTTCAAAGTGTGTGTGTGTGTGTGTGTGTGTGTGTGTGTGTGTGTGAGAGAGAGAGAGCAATGGAGAGAGGAAAATCAAACAGAAAATGCAGGTGAAATGAGAGGGGCAAGGAGTAAGGGATAAAAAAAGATGGGGACAAAATGGTTAGAGAAAAGACTAGAAAGATACATTGGGGCCACATGAAGGGATTTGTGTGGCCAGCAAAGATTTAAGATTTACTAGTCTACTGGCAATAAAGAGCAATTTATCAGGGGACTCTAAGCAGGGGGATAATGCAATTAGCTGGCTGTGTGGAGACAAGGAAGGAGGAGGCAGAGATTATTACAATAGTTTCAGCAATAAAATAAAATCCTGGATTAGAGTTGGTCAGGGACTATAGAGAAGGGCAAAGATATAGGAAATGTTTTATAAATAGAATCTGTCAAGTTCCTGCTCTTAGGAATAGGGCAAATATGCCTGGAGGGTTTCCATGGCATCAGTTCCAAAAAAGTTGATCTTGGGGGAATGTAGAACCTCGGGAAGAATTTGCGTAGTGCCAACCCAGGCAACACAACCAAGGGAGAGATGTAGGCTTAGTGGAGACCCAACAATGTCACCATAGAAACAGTCTCTAGAGCCAAGTATGGAAGATGATCCAAAAGTAAAAGTGTGGTCATAGATCACTGAGGTGAGAAATTCTTACAATTTGGTGCAAGTCAGAATGCAAACCTAAAAATATAGTTGCAGCAAATTATTCAGAACTGAGATGAGCAAGGGATAGGTAGTTCCCCACTGTGATTTGATGCTAGCGTGGGGAGATTTGATGATGTATAGCATGGACATGTATAAACTCCAATATTATTGGTAGCACCAGGAATTATTCCAAGAACTCTAGCTGGGTAATTCAGAGGTAGCAAGGACAGAAGATGATGTAGGCAGATCAATATTGAATTTACTCTTGGGCATGATGAGTTGGAAGTGCCAACATGCAAGTGACTTCTTGAACATGATGATAGAAAGCCTAGAATTGGAGTCATAATCTTGGGTCGAGGCAATATGTAGCAGTAGTTGAAGTCATGCAAAGGATGAGAACACCCAAAAAGAATGTGTGAGAAGAACGGGAAAAAACAGAATCCTGTAAAGAACACTTTAAGAGAGTATGTTACAGAGCTAACTTTTATTAAAAGAGAGAGAGGATGGTCAGACAAGTTGGACAAAAGTCAAGGGAAAATAGCATTTCTGTTGGGAGTGCGAGAGTTAAGGGCAAATGCAACAGGGAAGTGAGATCAGAATAAAACACATAATTGTTTTAGTTGTTGGTAATCCTTCATTGGAAGTGTATTGTGGATAAAACCTGTATTTTTCTGGGATGAATACTGAATGGGATGCACTGTCATGACTTTTGAGGATAAAAGAGAAGAGAGATTCTTTGGTGATTTTAGGAAGACTGATAGCAGAAAATATTTAAGAATGAGAAATATTTACAGAGTATGAAAATAATGCAGAAGACATGCAAAAAGTCTAGGGTAGAGCTTCCTAAATTAGCCTATAAAGAAGAATTTCCTGCTATTATTTTAACTATATCCCTGAGAGTCCCAGTACATGTAGACCTTCTACATTAGGCCTAGGGATCTGAACAGTTAATAACCATCTCAGGTCAGTCTTATACCAGTCTGGTTTGGAGGATTGCTCTGAAAATATTGTATAGTATTTGAGAGTTTAAAGGTGGTTCACAAGATTGTCTGCTTAATGAAATAAATAAACTGAGGAAGTTTTAAGAACATCCATGCCTGGATTCCACACCAAGAGATATTGGCTTCATTGGTATGGGGTTTTTCTTGGGTGGTGGGAAAACTACCACTTACTTGGGATTCTAATATGTAGCCAAATTTGGACATAGATATGGAAAGATGAGGATGAGTACAAATCAGTCTGGAGAAAGGACGAGGAAGCTATGGCAGTTTCATGCTTCCATGCCTTCTATTATGTTGGAGAATGAAGGGGCAGAAACAGAGTGGTGGATAGATGCAAAGGGACAAAGGGAATGCATAGGGATCTGGAGTTTTACAGTCCCAAGAGTGCCATTGACATGACATCATTTTTTTTCAACAGGCGTCAACTGTTTAGAAACAGAGTACCTGGGTGGATCTGGTGCTGGGGTTGGAAGAACATACACATCAATTTGGGAAAAGAATTGTAGGAATGGGAGACAGTTGTTTTAGCATCATTTAATAGGGTGGCCTGGTGGAAATATAAATTAGTACAGATATTATGGAAAATATCATCAAATTTCCCCCCAAAATTAAAACTAAGTACCATGTGATCCAGCAGTCCTTCTTCTGGGTGTATATTCAAGGGAAATGAAACCAGAGCTCCATGCTTCTGTGTTCATGGCAGCATCCTTCACAACAGCCAAGACATAGTAACAATTTAAGTGTCATCGATGGATGAATGGATAAAAAGTTTGCAACATATACACAATGAAATACTATTCTTCCTTTAAAAAGAGTGTAATCTTTCCATCTGTGACAACTTTGATGACCCCAGAGGACACTATGTAAGTGAAATAAGCCAAACACAGAAAAAAAATCACATGATCTCACTTATATGTTGAATCTCAACAGAGGCTAATACACAGAAATTGAAGGTAGAATGGTGGTTACCACTCCTAAGAGAGTAGGGACAGAATAGTGTGATATAGACCAAAGTGGACGCGTTTGAGGTTCGGTAAAATGGATAAGTCTAGAGATGTAATGTGTAGTAGAAGAACTGTGGTTAATAATATTAATTATATACTAGAAATTTAATGAGAGAAAATTCTAGATGCTCTTGCCATAAAAAAAGAATTGTGAGATGATGAGTAAGTATAGTGACTGCAGTAAACATCTCACTGTGAGTGTATATTCATATCAAATATCATGTTTTACACCCCAAATACATGCAACATAATTAAATGAATAATAAAAAGGAAACATGGCTATAGGGGAACTATGTGATGAGTAAATCATGATTTAGTTCATAGACTATCGAGTTCTTAAAGTATGTTCATAGGGTTGGCTAGCCCAGGGAGTAGAAGTGACCATCATTAGTGTAAATTGGCTAAAGACTTATGAAGTTTAAGTTTGGACTGTAGGATTGCCTAATGGGGTAAAGAATTTAAGCCTAGATATATTGAACCTGTCTCTTTGACTTACTAGTTATTCAATTTAAGGGACCCTCAACATCTCCATCTGGAAAATTAATATCACCATAATTACTAGAAATGATTGTGGGTGAGTGAATAGCCAGCAATGTTGAAGGTTTGAGAAAAGACCCAACAGCATAAGAAATGAGGAGAAACCTGTGAATTGGTCAATAAGATGATCAGCAGTGATGAGTGTAAGTAGAATGGTGGGGGACAGGAACCAAGTTCCAATGGGCTATAAAGGAAAGTCATGATATAGAGACTTTGCCAAGAAGTTTGGTGAAGAGAAAGAAATATTTTATGGTAAGTTTAGCAAATGTATTTCCCATGGAAGACACATAGGACTGCTGTGATTACTAAATAATGTGCATAAATCCCAGCCCACTGCACACATCAATATCCAATTAAACTATCTTGTTATGCTTGTTAGTACTACTACTATTAGCAGTATCATAATTTTGTGTATGATGATCACTGGTTTGGGGAAATAAGAATATAATTTGCTTTAAAGGTTGGTGATTGTGTTAAATAAATGAAACATTTGTGACATAGGCCTGAATTGGAGATAAATATTACAAATGAAATCACAGACATGATGGGTATTGTAGTTATGCAGGCAACCTAAGGCTGTTAGACAATGTTCTGACGATTTTGTTATATTTGCTGCTAAGATGGGGTCTAAGACATGTCTATCTATAATTATTTTTCAAACTTTGGCCCTTCTAAACTTGTTTGATGAAAGCCTGTATATGAACCTCATATTTTTATGTAGCTCATCAGTTTGTATTACTGACCTACTCAGTCAAACAGAGCAAAATGCTGGCAGGAATGAGGGAGGGGAGAGTTAGAGTGAGAGAATCCATTGCAAAGAAATGTGATTAAGAGAAAAGCATGAGAGTAAATTAGACATGATAACTATTACTACTGGTCCTGAGTCCTGATGGACACATGTCTGTAGCTTATAACTAGATGACATACGTTAGCATCCAGAAAGAACAACCACTTTGCAGAGCCCCAGATGCTCTGCTGCATGAAAAGCATGGATTCTAAAGATCCAGACTGGGGCATGGCAGAGAAGGGTCTGCTATATTCAGGAATCAAGGAATATCATCCTTGATGTTTCTACTTGGTAGACTGGAAGTTAAAGGGAAGGAGATGTCAGGGTGACGTAAAACAGGTGTTTGAATAGCTACAGATAACTAAAGGGGGAAAGACTTTGGTGGGAAACAGTGATTTTCCGGAATTTGCAATTGGAGAACCGCTAGATGAGATGAATGATCAACTGCTGGGGACATGTGAAGGGGTTTAAACATTCAATGGATGTCCCAAAGTTTCTTTTGACTATGAGATATTTAATGTCTAAAAACCTTTGGGGCCAAGTATAATATTCACATGTTAAGATGAACTTAACTCTTTTTTGTAAGCCAAGGCGAGGTTGGTCAAAGCTCTTTCTAACCACACAGGCTGCACAATGTTGTGGGAAAAACTCTGGAAAAAAGTTGTAGGGAGGCATTTTTTTTTGTGGTGAAGAGGCCTCTCATGTACATTTATTGTGACATGTTAGAGAATATTCTGTAGATTTTTATGGTTTATCTCATTTAATTTTCACCGTAGAACAAAGGAGCAATATCATTCCCATTTGTTAGATGAAAATAATGGGAGGTTATTCATGATCACACAGCCAGAAAAACAACATTTGAAACCAGATCTATCTTTTCCTACAGTCTGGGCTCATAATCACTCTATCTTATTCTTCCCAATATCTCCTACTAGTTGCCTGATGGGGGATATTTTACTCATACAGTCTCAAAATTTTATACTTGGTTATAAAATGGGAGAGTGTTGTTCTACAATGACACCTTGGGGAATTCTGGATAGCTAAAAATAATAGCAGCAACTTAGATCTACATTTTCTCAAATATCTTGCAAAAACAATAAAGAACAATGAAAATAATAGCTAAAACTATACAAAAATTCACTCTTTTATAACTAGAAGACAGAAACTTATGAAACATTAAAATGAGTCTTTGTAGAAAGAAAGAAAAAATAAAAATAAAAACAAATCCCAGAGAAACCATCACCCATGATCCCATAAAAGTTTTTTGAGATGAAAGAGCAGTTTGAGAAACACTACCAAAAAAAAAGGAGCTAAAGATGGTTGTCAACTTTTCAAAATCCACAGCAAGAATGAGAAATTTTACCTTTGTTTGAAAATACTGAAAATTTCTTTGATAGATCAGATTATTAATTATAAGAAAAGTTCTTAGAAGTGCACATGATTTGAAAGGCTTGAGAGGAAGAAAGTGGAACGCTTTGACAAATGGGTTGTGATGGGGAAAATAAGTGGAAAGGCATGTATTTATTTTTTCAGTCTTGCAAGAAAACATATAGATAAATATAGAACACAGTACATCTGCCATGTATCCTGCACACATTCATGTACACACACAGCTGAAGTCCATTGAAGAAATTGGTTTGCTACAGTGACAAAAGAGAGTAGCAATGAATTAGAGATATTTTGTTTGCTTGCTTGTTTTTGTGTGGTTTTGAGGATTGAACCTAGGATATGATGCATGCTAGGCAAGAGTTCTACCAGCATACCCCAGACTTCTTTTTAAAAAATATTATCTTGAGACAGCATCTCACAAAGTTGTCAAGAATTTTGGCCCTGAACTTGTGATCCTCCTGCCTTAGCTTCCCAAAGCTAGGATTATAGGCAAATGCCACCACTCCATGCTTAGCATCAGTGCATCTTTACAAATGAATCAAAGTTTATTAAAAAGTCTACTCGGAGTTATTATAAAAAGTCAGGAAACAAGAGCTAACACATTTCAGCTGATGAAAATTATCCAATGAAAAAAAGCCAAGCACAAAGGGTAAAAAGAGGTACAACAATACTGTAAAGTTAATCATACACACTAGAGCAAGATTTTGTGTATGTGAAAAATATATCATGATTCAGAAATTGATGAGCAAAAGTAGGAATGGAAAAAAGAGGAAAAAGTAAAAAGAGTTTACTGAATTGGGAAATAGGGGGAAAATCAAAATTACAGAAATAAAGACAAAATTATAACATGTTCAAGGGAAAGGAGATTTAAGTAAAATTTTATAAGGGGTATTAAACAAAGGTAGGAAATAACAAACAGAACGGAAATGAAATAAAAATAATACAACTAAAGGCAGGGGTGGAAAGCGAGAGGGAAACAAGAAAGTTAAAAGACTCAACTTTTGCAAAGGCTGTATGTGGGTTCTAAAGAATACTATTAAAAATCTTTTAGATAGCTAAAAGATTAAATAAGGAAAATAGCCATGAAGGTCATCAAAAACTAAAACCCAAGCTAAAGATGAAAACTAAAAACCATCACAAAATTAATCTTATTTTTAAGACCAATAAATTTCATAAAGTAGAAATATTATACACAATAATTTGTAATCACTATGCAAAAACACACACTTAGGTAACATTAAGAAAATAAAATTGTAAACATTCTTCTATCTGGAATTGGAAAACAACTTCATGTAAAGGGAAAGTATAGATTAAAATATGGGATTTGTAAAAATTCATGATAACAAAAATATGATGAGAACCTATAAATACACTTAAAATAATGATTGGAAAAAATATTGATGGAAACTCTCATCAACAAAAAATGGAAGAACAAAAGTAAGAAAATTAAAAACTAAACTCAACAAAAATCTTAAAGTAACCTAAAAACCCAAGGAAGAAAACAGGATTAAAATAAAGAAGTCACTGAGGACTCTTCACTGTTCCAAGTCCTCAGAGTGCCTGCCCTTCCTTACCTGGCCCCTGCCCACTTCACTGAGTCCTAGGTCTTGCCACTCTCCAGCCCCATCCAGCATCTGCAGCATCCTGAGTTCTCCGAAGGCACCAGGCTCTCTCAAGTTCATGGGTATCATAGAAGCCCCTTTCTTTGAACCCGTAGTACCAATGTTAGCCCTAATATATTGAATATCCCAAGCATGTTGTTATCCAGAGCAGATCCGTTTGTAACACTTCTCTCCTCTATAGGTTGAAATGATTTTTAGTTGAAATTGCATAATAATTAATAATGACCATTATTTTCTTAATTTGTTTACTACTATAAAAAATAGTTCAGCATTTGCAGAGATGAATTGGAAAGGAGGGGGCAGGGATAAGGGTGGGTAAATGGGGGGCTCTTGGGGATAAATCTAATTTTCAGAATTTATATATATATTATATTATGTCTATAGAAGCTTGTTTGATTATTCAACAAATAAATTTCTGAATAAAAATAGTTCAGTATTTTAAAAGAACAATGATATAAATTGAAAAGGCCTTACTCAAATCTGCAAAATACGTCATGAATCACTTAGAATTTGTCCTTACCTGTAGCAAAATTATCACAAATTGGTGTTGGTATTGTTTCTCTGTTTTTCATTTTAAGCTCTGGTTTAGTGGTCAGGTAGCATGAAGTATCTCTAGTTCTGTCATTTTTGCTGTGGTGGGGGATGGAAGGAGAGGGGCTGACTATACAATTAGGAGTTCTCTGGCTTAAACTCTGTTGAAACAAAATGTTTCATACGAACACATCGCAGGGGCTGGAGCGGTGGCTTGGCAGTTACGGCGCTTGCCTGGCATGCGCAAGGACACAGGTTCAAACCCCAGCACCCATGTACACAATTAAGTATCAGAGCAAGGAAAGTCATGTGAAAATCTCAATAAAAAATTGATTCTCTCTGTTTCTCTCTCTCTCACTGTCCTTCTCTCTTTACAAAAAGAAATACATTGTAAAAAAAAGTGCTTAATTTCTTACTTGTGCGTATATTCAAACTTGACAGCAACCCCGTCAATTACTTAGAATTTGATTTTAGGGGGAACGAAAATTTATCACTGACATTGTTTGGAATTGCCAACACACGGTGATAGTAAAAAGGACATCTAACTCTCAGCTGATTTAATTATCATTCTTAATTTCTCCTGGATGCCTGCACCTGGCTGCTCCTCCCATCAGCCCACCTCTGGGACACCTCTGCATTATACCCTATGCATTCTTTTCTCCTTGTCTCCACCAACCTGCTTTGTAATAGTTTACTTATATCTCTCTCCTGAGACTTTATGAACTCTTCACAAGAAGACCATACCATGCTTTATTTACCTCTATATCCTTAGTATCGATGCACAATAGACTATCAATAACTATTTGCTGAAACAATGCTTCACTGGATATATGAATAATAGAAGTGTCTGAGTCCTATCTAAATGCCCCTGGCAAAGGTAAAAAAAACCTAAACTTTAATAGTGACCAAAGTCTCAGGACGTCTCAACTGGATTCTGTGCAGTCTTCTGATTAAGCATATGAGATGGCCCCAAGCAAACGGTCAAGATCCATTATCAGGTCAGCAAATGCTGCAGCAGTGCAAGGGATGAAGAACTCAGAGCTGAGGTCAGACAACGCTGTGTTGACATTCCACCTCTGCGACTTACTGGCAATGTTGTGTTTTATTGGTTCAAACTAGTGGCAATATTTGAAGTGGTTGGAAACTTGCTTGACCCCATTTAGATTCAGTTTCCTCATCACTATGAGTAAACATAATCCCTATACTACATAGGGTTTGCAATATAAACCTAAATATTTTTGTTCTCATCCTTTCATGGCAGAGAGTCTGGCCACGGCAGGGGATCAGTAACTATCGGTTGCTAATCCCATTCCATTCTTTTTCTCTGAGAAATGTTGCTCACACACTCTAAATTCATCTCTACTATATTATAAAACCCAACGAGTCTTCAGTACAGCATGACATTTCCCTTAACATAGGGAACATCTGTTACAATGGTTGGGATGAAGCGGCTTTGAACATTTCCACCGTTTACAAGAAGACTTCCTTGTCAGTCCATCCATAGGGCCTGGTGGTGGCTGAGAGGGCAACTGCACACTGGTTTCCTAAGTCACTGATGGGGGTCTGTGTAACACCAATGGGGGGACACTGAGTTCAAAAGCGAGAATTACCCAGCATTAAGTTCTCTTCTTTCAGTACATACTTAATTAGCATCCATTAATCAACCTGACTGGCTTCCAATTATCAACTTTTTTTTCCAATTTGACAAGACACGTTCAGAGGAAGAGAGAAAGAGAGCATCCAGTGGTATTGCAAAGGATAGATAATCAACATTTTCAGTTGAATTTCAGGTTTAAACTTAAAACTCTCATTGGAGATACCATATTGAATCTATCATTAGCAGACTAATACTATTTTCTTTTTCTCGTTATTTTTAATTGGCCAGCAAAAGAAAAGTGTATTTCTAAAGACAAATTTTTCTTGGGAAAAAAATAACTGAAATGATTAATCCAGCATTATGTCCCAGAAAAGTAAAAAAAAAAAGAAATCCTATTCTGTGCTACAGAGTATGGTAGCCACTAGCTACATGTGGTCTTGAACATTTGAAACATGGCTATTGCAACTGAGGAACTAAATTCATGTAGATTAAATTTAAATAGCTACATGTGGCTAGAAACCGTGATGAACAGCACAGAAAAGAAGCCACAATAAAAGTCACGTCCACTGTGTCTCGTCATGCTGTCAGAGTACTGGTGTTAAGCCGGGACAGCTGGAAGGATGGCCTGGCTCCATACGTCAACCGTACTACCTGCTCCTGTCTAGTATGTACTCCGCTGAGTTGTCTTTAAACTGCTTCCACTGAACTCCAGCTACCGTTTTGTTATATTTACCTTGTAAGCATTCTCTTCCTGGTTTTTAAAGACAATTGAAATTTATATATCTTATTGTGACTTTTTTTTTATTAATGTCTCTTCAAGTGATTTGAGTACTGCCGAATAGATCTCAGAAATTTGAAGTTTTTCACATTGGACACAAATGACGAAAGAATCAGTGAATTTAAAGACATGTCTGTAGAAATTTCCCAAACTAGAAAGCAAAGAGAGAAAGAATTTAAACATGAGGTAATTGTAAGAGGTATAAGCATGCACACAATGGAGATATTAGAGGGGAAATGAGTGGAAAAGGAGAAGAAGAAATATTTGAAGTAATAGTATCTGAGAAATTTTCAAATTAATGACAATAATCCCTAGATCCAGAAATCTCAGAGAAAATTAAGCAGTATAAATACCAAGAAACCTACACCTAGGCATATTACATTCAAATTGAGGACACTAAAAGACAAATGAAAAATGTTGAAAGAAGCTGAGATTTGGGGAGAATACCCTACATATATACAGAAGAAAAAAGCTAAGAATTACATGACAGTTTTCTTTACAAACCATATAAGCAAGAAAAAAGTGAAGTGAAATATTTATAGTGCCCCCCACAAAAAAACCTTACCAATTTAAAATTCTTTATCCTGAAAAATTATCCTTCAAAAATAAGTAAGAAATATAATGTCTTCTGATAAACAGAAATCAAGGACTCAAGGAACCAGAGGATGGGAGGAGGGAGATGGGGAGTGCTGGGGGAGGGATATTGGCCAAATTATATTGTTATATTGTGTGCTTGTATGAATATGTAACAACAAATCCCATCATTACGTACAATTTTAATGCACCAATAAAAGAAAGAAAAGAGAAATGTTTAAAACATTCTTTAGAGAAAAGGAAAATGGTATAGAACAGAAAATTGAATATACATTAAAGAAAGGAAGAGCATTAGAAAGGAAAAGTGATGGTAAAATTAAATATTTCTTCCTCCCCTTCGCACTTCTCCTCCTCCTCTTCCTTCTCCTCTCAGACCCTCCCTTGCCTTCTGATTTGGGAATTGAAGACTGGGTCTCATATGCTAGGCTGGCACTAACCTATATTCATAACCCTTTCTTTTTCTTATTGTTAATCAAACATACATATCAATTTATTCAAAATAATAATAGAAGCAACATTGCTTTTATTATTATTGCCTTTAGATAAGTAAAATGGATGAGTACAATGGTATAAGAGATGACAGGGAGGAATTGGAAAGACACTTATTTATAAAGTACATTTACTACCTGTAAAATGATACAGTGTTATCTGAAAGTGGTCTTAAATCATTTGTAAATGTATATTAAACTGTAATGGAACCACTAAAATGGTTTTTTAAGAGTAAAGTAAGGGTTATGGTAAAGGAGAGGATCATAAAATGAAATAGAATTCCATGCATGTATGAGTTTGTTAGGATGAACCCAACTTTATGTATAGCAATAAAGCTCTAATAAGAAGGATAATTGATATCAACAGAGAGGAGAGAAAATAGGATCATAAAATGTTTGATTAAAAGCAGAGAAGGCAAAATATGGAAGACAAAAAAGAAACAAATAATAAAAGCAATGAATAGAAAATAGTTACAAAAATCAAATATTAACCCAACTATATCAGTAATAACCTTAAGTATGAATGGTCTAAATATACCAATTAAAGGACAGAGATTATCAGACCCAACTATGTGTTGTTTATATCTGCTTTAAATATAAACACATTAGAAATAAAAGGATGGAGAAAGATATACCATGCTAACAATAATCAAAAGAAAGCTGGAGAGGCCATACTGATTTCAGATAATACAGAATTCAGATCAAGGAAAATTACCAGGAATAAAGAGAGGCATTACTTACCAATAAAGGAGTCAGTTTTTCAAGAACACAGCAGTCCTTAATTTATATGTACTTAACATCAAAATACATGAGGCAAAAAAAAAAATGATAGAGCTTCAAGAAATAGACAAATTCACTATTGTAGTTGAAGATTTCAACAAAACTTTAATAGTAAGACCACCATATCCAGCAATTAACTGTATAAGGATAGTTGAATAGAACTACACCATCAATCAGCTGAATCTAATTGATATTTGGATAACACTTCATCCAAGAGCAGTAGAATGCATATTCTTATCATACGGAGCATTCACAAATATAGCAATTTTTCTAGGCAATAAAACACACCTTAACAAATTTAATAAAGAATAGAAATCATTGTATTTGATTTCAGACCACAAGGGAATTAAAGTAAACATCAATAGCAAAATGATAGCTGGAAAATTCCAAAATATATGTGGATTAGGTAACATATTTCTCCAAAACAGAGACATTTAAAATATTTTGAACTATAATGCATGGTATTTGTTTTTATCAAATACTTCTTCTGTGTCTTTTGATGTAATCATCTTCCTTTTTCCAGTTGATATTATGGAGTTCATTACTTAATTTTAGAATATTGAACCATCCTTGTATCCTTTGGATAAATATCACTTGTTTATGGTCTATAACTGTATTTATATATTTTTGGATTCAGTTTTCTAATATTTTATTGAGGATTTTTACACCTATATTCATGAGACATATTGGACTGAAGTTTTTCTTTCTTGTATTGTTTTTGTCTGGCTTTTGTATTAGAGTAATCCTAGCTTCATAGAATGCAATAGGAAGTGTACTTTCTACTTAGGTTTGTTGAACAAAATAGTGTGTGTGTGTGTGTGTGTATGTGTATATACACAAACATGCATACATATTTAGAATAATTTCTTCCTTAAATGTTTGATGTAATTCACCAGTAAAACTATCTGGACCAGGTTCTTTCTGTTTTAGAAAATTATTCGTTACCAATCTTGTTAATAGATATAGGCCTGTCCGGATTATCTATACTTCCTTGTTTGAGTTTTAGTTGATTTTTGTCATTCAAAGAACTGGGCCATTTCTTCTTAGTTATACAGTATATTGGCTAGAATTGTTAATTATATTCTATTACTATCCTTTTAATGCCCATGGGATCAGTAGTGATGGCACTTCTGTCACTTCTAATATTAGTAATTTGGATCTTCTTTTTCTCCTCTTGATTAGGCTGGTTAGAGTATTACCCTATTGATTGTTTTTTTTTAATCTTTTAAAAGAAATGACTTTTCTTTTGTGGATTTTCCCTACTGATTTTGTGCTTTCAATTTCGTTGATTTCTGCTGTAATTTTTATTCTTTCTTTTCTTCTGCTTACTTCTTATTTAATTTGCTGGAGGGTTTTTATAGTTTCCTCAGGTGGAAGCTTTGGTTATTAATCTTGATCTTTCTTTTAATATATGAGTGTCCAAGATGAAAGAGGAGCCAAACTGACATGACCCTATCAGTCACAGGTGCCCTTCCATCGTGCCATTCACTGTATGCTGAAGGTATAATGAAATTAGGAGAAGCTAGAATTTTGTAGAAAGAATCAAGAGCAAGAGTATCCCATCAAGTGGCCAAATAGCTTTCCATTGGAGATTCTCTGTGATAAACCTCCTGTAAAACCACTTAGTGGATATTGTAATTCTATTTCCCTGAAATTATTTCCACAATGTATTCCCATTTTATTAATATTTTTGGAGTCAGGATAGTACAGTGGGTAAGAGAAAAATCTTTGGAGCCATATGACCTGAATTTATTTATGATTCCACAACTTAATTTCTAAGAGACCCTGGACACTGTGCGTTGGCTTTCTTGTTTGTAAAATGGGGGTAATGATAGTAGCACCTACTTCATAGAATTGTGGTGATTAAAGTGAGTAAATTCATATAAGATCTATAACATTGCCTGGTACACACTATTAAACTCTGCACCCAAATGTTATTAACAACTGATGTGTGTGTGTGCGCGCGCGTAAGAGAGAGGGACAGTGAGAGAGAGAGAGAGAAAGAATCAGTTTTATTTAGTTTCTCATATGACTTTCGCTGCTCCAACACTTCATTGTGTACGTGGTGCTGGGATTTGAACTCTCGTCCTCATGCATGCCAGGCAAACACTATAACTGTTGAGCCACCGCTCCAGCCTGATACGTGTGTTCTGTCACCAGTCTATGACCAGACGGCTTTTGCAAGCTATTTTTCTTGTCCTCCTTTCCATGTAATATTCTTCAGGTTGATAGCTGTGATCTCAGAAAACACTTGGGGAAATATTCTTATGGAATCTAACATTTAATATTTGGATCACCAGTCCTTAAATATTTTTCTCAGGAAGAGCACTCCTTGGTCAAAATATTTGGCAAATTCCATATCTTTTTAGCGATGTCTGCAACACTGTGTATTAAAAATTCTGATAAGTCCTTTGATCAAAAGTTCTAAGCCGTAGGTTTCCTAAATTCATTCAATTAAACAATCTCCCTTTTTCTTCAATTAATAGTTACTGGGGATGGAGCAGTGACTCAGTGGTTGAAGTGCTTGCCTGGTATGTGCAAGGACTCAGGTTCTAACCCCAGCACCGTATACACAAATGTGAGGAAAATAAAGGCCAGATGAAAAAATAAATAAAATTTATTCCCTCTCTCTCTTTAAAAAAAATTAGTGGCTATTATTTACCAAATGTATATTAGTTGGAAAATACTTCAAGCCACACTGGACCTCAAACACCAACACTCTGGGCCTGTGCCTGTAATTCACTTCTTTGACTTCTTTTCTTAACATTGCCCACATGACCAAAATAAGAACTCCAGTCTCTTCCCAATACCTCTGTATTACTGGGTTGAATTTTCTCTTGAAGAGAGAGATATATAGAAGAAAGCAATTCTTTTGTGTCATCTGCCTGATGGATAAAATTTCCCCTTGCTATTGGTGAGATTCTCTGCATCAGAAACTCACAACAACAAAATCACAAACTTCTGGGCAGAAGCCCAGTCCAGTGCAGATCTGCTGTATGTCACCTATGGAGTGATGGCAGATAGTAAATATTCTGCAATAACTAGTACCAATAACCAGGTGAAACCACAGAGGAGCTTCTTGGCAAGAAGTCCAGGAAGCACAAGTTCCAGGAAAGTAATAAGGTGACAGGAAGCCAGCACTGGGAGGGCTGGTCCATTCCCCTTTCTGCTTAGAAAAACCAATCAAGAAATGGCCAAGTTCCAAGCAAACTAAAACTAAAGAAATAAAGCTAGTGAGAGTTAGCAAAGCAACACTCAAAGAGAAGGGTGTATCTGCCACTTGGTCTGGGGCCTTTGGGGTTGCCTTTAAAAGGAAGTCTTGGTCTGAAGGATTGGATCCAGTACTCAGAGCAAGTAAATATGTACCAGACACAGCACACCCATGGGACTGTCAAAAAGAATTAGAGCCCCTCTGAATTGGGAAGGGGCATTTTTCCGAGTGGCAGGCACTTATCTTGCTCAATGCATTGTCAATGTGACCACACACCATAGAGTCTCACATGCTCAGATGAAAGACATTATCCCACCCAGGCAGATACTACTTACTCCCCCATATGAATCACAGGAGGCCCAGACTCATATGGACACCATTTGTGGAGGGTTTATGTGAAAACTATGAAATTTAACTTAATAGGCTGGAGGAAATAATAAACAAACAAAATGTTTTAAAAAGGCAAGTTATGTAAAAAGAAAAGCACAAAAGGTTTTATAGTTGCCTCCAAGATACCTCTTGGGAAAACCATTATTTCTCAAACTTAATTCTTTGGAACACTAGAATTGAGAAAGAAGTTCTTCAAAGAAAATGTTAGTTCAAAATCAACTCAGAATAATCTGCGCTTTATAGTCTCTGTTGGAATATGACACTTTAAGGGTTCTGAAAGTCCTAAGATGAACAAAGTTTTGTTTGGGTTTAACTTTCCTCTAATTTATATGAGCATATGGACATTTTATTTGGAACTTTTAAAAAACTCAATACAGTCTAAGTAAGTAGTAATATTAATCATTTCCTCTTTAGATACCGAGCTCTGTTGATATTTAAACAGGGTTAGGCAACTCAAAGCCCACAATACATGCCTCTTCTGATTGGCTAGACCAAGAACTTTCATGGATAGCAAAGTGTTTGAGAGGCTAGAATGTTTGTACAACTATATCTTAAGTATCATGTTGCTGAGGGTCCATGGAAATGAGCCTGCCCTGGTTATTATCACTAAGTAGTTGAAAGAATCTATCCAGAAAATGCCACCATTTTTTAGGCTCCCCTACAATGAGAGATTTCTTTTGTTGAAAAAGAAAACAGAGCAAACAGAAGATGATAAAAGCTGTTCCTTGATTAAAGGAGAAAATAATGAACTTCACAAACTTAAAGAGGCAGATGGTCAACAATTAATTCATCGGTTCATTAAAGGTTTCTCAACTTTTTATTATTGTTATGGTCTTGATCTGACATGTCCCCCAAAGTCTCATATTTATAGTAGTAGGACTTTAGCTAATGACTGGATCATGAGGGCTCTGACCTCATCAGAATGGACTACCTGTGGGGAGGACCTACTTGGAGGAAATCAGTCACTGGGTGTGTGCCCTGGAAGGGTTGAACCTTGTCTATCCCCTACTCCTCCTTCTTGGCAGCCACAAGCAGAGCAGCTTTCCTCTGCCAGGATGTTCTAATGTGTTCTGCCTCATCCTTCCACCATAATGTTCTGCTTCATCTCAGGTCCAAAACACTGGGACATCTAGCTGTGGACCAAAGACTCTGAAATTGTGAACCAAAATAAATTTTTTCTGCTCTAATTTGTTCTTGTCAGGTATTTTGGTCAAAGCAGTGGAAAGCTGACTAACACATATTTACAGTTCTTTCTGTTAGGAGGAAAAGTCTTTTTCACATTTATAAAAAAAGGTCTTGTGGCACATTGCCCATTACAAAAATGACCACTGATCATTTCTGATACCACATGCTCTTCTGAAACATTGCTCTTCCCCTACTCTTGGACTTGATTCAGTTTGTGAGTGCTCCAAGCAATAGAGGCTGGCAGAACTGTTGCTATATGACTTTCCATGTTGGGTCATAAAAGAGGCACAGTTTGCCCCTTGCTGTGACCTGGGAAGCTCCTTCCGAGAAAATCTATCACCATAGTGTGAGGAAGCCCAGACTAGCCCATGAGTAGAGAGTATATGAAGAGGTTTGTGTGGACAGACCTGCAGTCTCAGCTGATTACTGACATCAGCCACCCAGCCTTCAGATGGGCCCAGCCCCCAACCCCAGGTCACTACTGTGGATACCTGCGGAGTATATCAAATCTATCTGTGCCGAAGCCTGCCCAACTTGCAGATTCATGAGCAAAATATAAGCTGGCATGTTCTAAGCCACTAAATTTAGAAGTGATTGCTATGAGTTGTCAGCACTGGAACAAGACTCATAAAAAGAAGAATCCAGATGTCTTGGGGTTCCTGGCATGGATTGATTAGGTGTTCTTGTGTCATTAGACATCCTCCTTTTTGATGTTTTTCTCAGATGAGTTCCCCGCTTTTGGAGGTGAAACAATAATAGTAATCCTTTCAGATTATGTCCAATGAGGAAAAGCATCTTTTTCTATCCCAAGAATCCCAACAAAAGCTTCCCTGACTGTGGTGAGGTCAATACCTCTATCTCTGACCGGTCATAGACCCATGGAAATTCTCAACATTGACTGACCAGATCTGACTGCTAAGCCCTCTGGAAACAGAGGTTGAGGTCATATAGCTTTGTGTGGGGGGAACCCCAGAGACTTAAGTTTCAGGGTAGCTGAGTTCCCAAAGAAAAACCAGGGGATGGTATTGATAAAAATTTAAATACTCCACAGTAAGAAAAAAAAAACCCAGATTTTAAAAATGCAAATCAAAAATAAATGTCAACAATAAGAACCCATTTTAAGTAATACTTATTAAGTGCTTAATTTGTACTAAGCAGAGTTCTAAGTGCTGTATATGAATTAATTTATTAGTTCGTTAATCCCTTCATGACTATTCTGAGGTTGATGCCATTGATACCTCCATTTTAAAGAAAAGGAAAATGAACATGCACAGTTACACAAATCGTAACAAATTCCTACTCATCCTCATGACTAGCAAATTTCAGAGCTGGGATTCAAACCACAGAAGTCCAACTCCAGAGGCAGCCCTTTAGCCACTGTGCCACAGTGATTGGTCATATTTTCATTCTAGCTCATGTTAGTAGATGTGGGGAAACACAGAAAAGAAAAAATGGTTGTCTGACTTAGAAAAACTCTCTCACTAATTGAAGAGACTAATATGTAACCAAGTATTTTCAACTTTAGGTGTCCATTTTCCTAAGAAAAGCAAATGCAAAAAAATAGTGTGGGGGCGGGCTGGTGTAGAAGGAAGCTCAGTGGTAGAAGGTGTGCTTCGCACGTGCAAGGCTCTGCACCATCACCCGAACTAAATAGACAGACGGACAGATAAAAAAAAAATGCTGCAAGGGTTGGAGCAGAAGCTATTACCCATACCTATGGTGGAAACGATGCCAAAGAACAAAGAGTGTTGACGATGATCTTGTCCTTAAAATATAAGTAGGGCTTTTGCCTTTAGAAAGAGTATTATAGGGAAAGATATTCCCGATGTAACGAAAAATGATGTGGCTTCCTAAAAATCACCCATGGTTATTCACTCTTTGAAAAATGTATTTATCATTCACCTATTATAAACCAGGCACGTTTGCAGAGACTTGAGGACCACCATGATGGCCTGCCTTTGGGGATCCTGTATTCTCAGCATACCAGGGGTGCTGCCCACACTGTGCCAAGGGGAGGGAATGGCCATCTCGAGTCTTTTTAGGCAGACCAGGATGCCCCACTCAGCCAAGACAGCTCACCGTGAAGTCCTACATTCCACAAAGAAGAGAAAGGCTACCTTTGATCTTGCAGAGAGCAAGAAAACCACCCCCCGGGAGCCTCTAAGAGGAAAAGAAGTGAAAACCCTCCGCCTGTAGTGAAGTGTGTTGGCTCAGGTGGACACAGCATGGCGTGTGCACATGTGTGTGCACACGCACGCGTGTGTGTGGTCTTGAGGGCATGGGCGCACCTGCGTGCATGTGCATTGTGTGTCCCTGTTTGCATGTGTGCTGTATGTGGCAGGCCCCAGGGGCAGCAAAGCAGTGGGGTTTCGGTCTTCTTTGGTGGCTGAGTGGCTCAGAGTTTGGAGGGCTTGGCTGGGCATTAATAATGCAGGGAAGAGGATGGCATCTCAGTTTTCAGTAAATGACAAACTTTATTAGAGAAGAGGAAAGAAGCAGGCATATCCTGTTGCTTCCTGTAGTTCTTCATAAGGCAGTCCGAGTTCAGCAAGAGCCTGAACGAGGGAAGAGCAAATGTCCCTCTTCTCAGGGATAATTGAAGTAGTCTGTACTATTTTATTAGGAATAAAAATCCTCCCTCCAAGCTGGCATTCTCATGATTATGTACTGAAAATTTCCAAAGAGAAGTCACACTACACGACATGAATTTTAAATATAATTATTCTTGTCATCTCTTCTGGAATCTGAATTCTGGGATTTAATTCAAAACTTGACTCTCAAAAAAGAAAGATATGTATGTTGGCCTTTTCTCCTTGAATCTTGAACACTTACACTCCATGCTCTTTCTTTTGAAAATGAACGATCAAGAAATCCCTACTCATCTCACAGTAATCTCTTCATTCATTCATTCATTCATTCAACAGATTTATTTGTTTGCTCCCACTATTGGCAGGCACTGTGCGAGACAAGGAGGATGCAGGATAAACAGGATGGATTTAGGCCCTGTCTTCAGGGAGCTCACAATCTGGCTTGTGACTTGTATTTGCAATGGAGCTAATGAAGACATGGTTAGGAAAAGAGTCCTGGAGCACTTCAAATCCAGAATTTTTCGTAAGATTGCCATGTGGCAGAGGCTAGCACTAAATTCCTCCCCCATGTTTGCAATTTGCTACACATTTTTCCCCATCCAGTTACCCAAATTCATAATTTTAAAGTTCACTCTATCTGAAGCCATCGTATGGCAGTTGGAAGACTTGAGCACCCACAGGACAGTTGAGCATCAAGATGGCTCCGCAGCTTGTTATCTGAGACCCTGGATTCAGGACCCAGATTATGTGGTCATACCCGGGCTTCATCATTTGTTAGCTATGTGACCTTGGAAAATTTACTTATCTCAAACACATGGCAGTAAGAATCATTTCTAATTACAATAAGTTCATAGTGGAAGAAAGGGAGACAAAAGAAGTTAATTTACGCAATGTGTGTCGAGTATCATCTATATATCATAAGCCCTTTCTTTTTGGAATAACATCTCTAGACAACTGGGACTCATCGACTCAACAATTATTTATTGAATGTCCACTGCCTAGCACTGTGCAAGCCACTGTGGATGTAAATGGAATATAAGACACAAGTGATCCTTGTTCTTACATAGCTCATACTAATCTAGTGGAAATGCATAATTATAGAAGATGCAAAAGTTGCTATCGTTTAGAATGGGTTTATTTTCTGGGTTTGGGGTATCTCCTGATAGATGTTTCTTTACTATTTTGAATAGGGCTATTATGATCACATGGGCTTATTAGGAAATGGAGGCCTCAGGCCAGGGTCCAACTAGAGAATGGGAGTAAGGGGTTAAGGCATGGCCGTGGAGGGACTGGGATGTCACGATGGCAGCAGAGTGTCAGCAACCGGAAGGCTTTCCTCTTTTGGGCACAGAGAAGTCTTTCCCCCTTAAACTTTCCATATAAGCATAGGATCTCTCCAGCTGAGGAAATGTAAATATGTTTTTATTTGGACTGAGATTCTGCCCAGAGATAGACACAGGGAGGCTAAAGGGTCAGTAGGGGTTAGGTTTTGTTTTTTGTTTTTTGTTTTTAGGGATAGTGAGAGGGAGAAAGAAAGACAGAATTTTATTTAGTTTTTCATGTGGCTTTCATTGTGCAGACACTTCGGGGTATACGTGGTGCTGGGGTTCGAAATCACATCCCTGTACATGCGAGGCAAGTGCTGAAACCACTGAGCCACCACTCCAACCCCAGGGCTTAGGTCTTAAGACACACACCCTCCCTGAATGCTGTACTTCCCTGCATCTGATAATTGTCACATCTCACCCCTACGGCTCACAGGCCACAAAATCAGTGAACAACCCTCAATCCAGAAAACTCAGCTTTGCAAAAGGCACAGTGCTGGAAGCAGGATGTCTGCTGTCTATCTGCTTGACAGATGCAGCAGGTGCTCAATAAATGTGTATTAAGTAAAAGAAAGTACTGAATTTCCACCTCTGAGCTCAAGATGATTTGAGCAAATATGATAGAAAATGTGGAATACTAAATATCAGGAAAGATGAATAGAAAAAGTAGAATATCTTAAAACAGCATATTTATCTCTGAATTCTGCCAGCCAAAATCTCCATCTCTACTATAGATACACCTTATAAGTAATAGCTGTAAGATTTTCAGCACTTACAATGATCCAAGCATTCCTCATTAATTAATTTAATATTTCACCTGATTCTATCTCCATGCACACATAATTATGATTACACCCATTTAACCAATGAAGAAACCAAAACCTAGACTAATTTACTAACTTGTCTGAAGTCTCAGATTTACAGTGTAGAATTTGAATCCAGGTCAGCTTAATTTTAAAGCCCAAGTTCTTAGCCATCAAACTTAAGGGAGATTAGTCCCTACCCAGGAGGCCAGATCTGCAGTGGCAATGAGGACTTTGCTATAATAAAGGGCATATAGTTGGCATAAAGAGGTGCCAAGGTAGCTCAAGGGCAGCCTGGGCTGGGGCCAGAATGGGAGTAATGGGGAAAGAATCATTATAGAGGCTTCATTCAAAGATCTAGCCAGCCAACACGTTCTCACCTGGCATCTTTATGGGCCTAGGGCTGTGTTGGGTCCTGCTGAGAAGGCACCCCCAGGGCGTGCTGGTCTGCCTCCCCTACAAAACAGATGGGATGGGGCTCAGAGCAAGAATTGGAAGACCTGAGTTCAAGTCTCACTTATCCCTTTCTTGTTCCCACAAGAGGGCCTTTCTGTTCTTTGTGCCTTGACTTCCTTATGAGCAAAAGGAAAGGGCAATGATACCTGAATCTGTCCCCTTTATGGACGACCATCAGTAAATGTATCTATCACATATAGAATGCGATACTTAATTGGATGCTTCCCCCAGCTTCTTCCCATCGCAACAGCTTCCAAAATAACACAAGATTCTGATCAAAGTCCTGCTAATACCAAAAGAGCCCATCCCTTTCTATCATGTCATAACCTCACTTCCCACCAAGAAAACAATGAAATAAGTGATTTTAATAAGGAATCATAGTAATAATCATAATAAGAACTAATAATGATCTGGTTTCCTACTAAACACCTTATATTCATCAATTCGTTAATGCTGTTAATAGCACTACTGTTATTAGCCTTATTTTACAGATAAGAAAATGGAGACCTGCAACGGTGGCAGAACTTGCCCCAGCTACCCAGTGAGTGAGTAAAAAGGCCGATTCCAACTCATCACAGTCAGATTCAAGCGCTCCCCAGCTCTGCCTGAGAGAGGCACTGTTCGGAATTGCCAGTACACATTCTCATTCTCTCTCTTTGTACTTCTTGCGCACTGAGCCCTACCTCTTGCCAACCTCCGGCTTCTTTCTCATAATTCTATTGGAACCTGAATCAAAGGAGAGTAAAAGTCATGGGGATGAGGAGTTTGACTATGCTTTCTCTTGTTTAAAAAACCATTAGCCTATCCCTCCTTCCAATGGAGACTCAATGTTTTTGAGAAAATTAATGATCACACACTTTTTAAAGCAGTACAAATTTAGGGTCACTCAGCCTTCTACCAGTCCTTAGGCACTGGAAAAAAGTAAATATAGAAGAATTTTATTTTTAATAATTTTTTTTAAATTACAAGGTAGGCAAATTTGGGCCAAAAGTAGGGGGTGCAGGTACTTTTGTGCTGATAATAAGTGACCCCACTGAACTAGCATCAATAATGGCATTGGGGATATCATCATGGCTCATTCTGCAATATGTATATCCTGTGAAATTCATCCTGTTCTAAAATAAATGAAATCAGTTTTAGAGCCTCAGAGGACTAGGTTTAAATCCCAGGTTCACCATGTATCAATTGTGTTGCAGCAGGTGGAATATATCTGAGCCTGTTTCCTCATCTCCAGATTGGGCCTAATAAAACATCATAGGATTTAGGGGGAAGTTAAATGTTGTAGTATGATACAAATCTCTAAAATGCTGACTGGCACAGAATAGAAGCCCCTTATTGGTTTCTTTCCTGTGCCCACTTGATCCTAAACTGAACATTAAGATCATTTATGGTGGTGAAGAGGAGCTTCCCAAGCTGACAGAACTGGGATGGTCCCTCCTGCTTACAAAAGAGCATCACAAGTCTCCGACAGTGACAATTTGAAGGTACCTTCCATTTCCGACAAAGCATGCACTAAGTGTGGAATACAGAAGCACCCGTCCGCCTTTGTGCCTTGGTGATGACTTGGGAGAGGTGAGTTGATGGACCTTTTCGAATGCAATACAGAGGCCACCTCCTCCTCTGAGTTTCTTGCCAGCATCCAGTAATCAAAAGTGGAGGCGAAAGGAGGGGTATGGATGGTTAGGACTGGCAGAATACTCCTATTTTTTGATACATGGGTGGAGCAGTGTGTGTCTAATAGGTCTTAATATTTTTATTCTGTCTTCTCCTTCTGTGATCAGGGAAGGTCTTGGTGAGAAATTCTTAATTCAAATGGAGCCACAGTGAGCCAACAGCATTCTTCAAGTAAAACACATTTAATGTTTTCATAATTCATAATTCCTAGAAGGATAGGAGTTAAACGTGATTTACTACATATTATTGCTTTTCTCTCATAATCCAGTGCTATCTGTAATCTGATATCTAATCTTAACACTGACAAGCCCTCTGAAGAATTGTCAGACCAGGACCCAACAGCCCACATTTACAGAGGTCTTCCAGTCCTTCCCAGTTGAATTCACTGGAAGTCAGTTAATGGGGGCTCTGACCAGCCAGGACCATCCTGACCTGTAGGCTGTTTTTCTCCATAGAAGAACCTTCTCTGAGACCGGTGCTTTCCTCTTTGGGGGTCACTTGTCCACCACATCCTTGAGCTCTCAGCCCACTCCAGTCCTGGGTCAAAAAGTGACTAAGGAGCTCAGATGTGATGTTCAGAACACACTGGCTCTAAGCATTGGTTTTGATTTCAATTACATCTCTACTGAGGCCACATACCCAGTTCCAATGATTGGGTCTTGCCTTAATGCTGTGCTCTTTTGGAAGTGTGTCAAAGTTGAATTAGTCAGCTCAGGCTGCCAAACAAATGTCATAGATTTCATTTAATAATAGAAATATTATTCCAGTTCTGGAGGCTGGAAGTTTAAGATGAAAGTGCCAGTTTCTGAGGAAGGCTCCCTTGGGGGCTTGCATACAACACTTTCCCTCTTATCCTCACATGGCCTCTCTTAGGTGTGTTGAGAGAAGGAGAAGTGTAGGATCATCAGTTCAATCAGTCCCTATCCTCATAGCCTCAGTCGACCTTAATTACCTTCTAAAAGCCCTGTCTCCTAATACAGTCACACTGGGGATTAGAGCTTCAATAGGCTTCAACATATGAGTTTCGGAACACATTACTGAGTCCATAGCAGTAGCTGTCCTGGTTTTCCTGAGGACTCCCCAGTCTTGTATGTAGGATGCTGATTCTTGTGGCTGCTGTCCACTCTGGCTATCTACCTCCCTGGTGCATTATTTGGCTCATTGTCCACTTTCCTGTACCGTATCCCATTGACCACCCCTACGGATGTACACCTGTCCCATGGACCACTGCTGGAGCTGGCACCCAGGTGTTTAGGTTGCTCTGTTTCACTCACTGCTAGACTTTCCACACTGGTAGGGGAGGAATCAAGTTGGTAGTTATGAGCTTCCCAGGTGTCCTATCCTGCTGTGTTGAGCATTGCAGTAAATATTTTAAGTGAGGAGCAGGGAGGAACAGTAGGGACACTTCACAGTGAAATAGAATGAACTGGAACCTGGGTCTCAGGAAGAAACAAAAATGGGACAAGATATTTTATACCTACTGTAACAAAGAAAGTGAAAATCTTATTATTTATTTATTTGCTGTCCTTTGATACAGATAAAATTCTAAATTAATAGGTTATAAATGAGGAGATGAAGGGAAGGGAAGGTCCCTACAGGTGGATGTTTTGGAGCACCAGACCTAAGAACAAAAAAAGAAATGTCACATGTTGCCTATGAATTAAATGCCTTTGCATTCCTGATTCTGAGCTAAGAAAAACACTTGTATGATATTCCATCATTTGAAAAAACTTTGTACACTACTTAGGGTATATGAAGCCCTTTGTCAGATAATTTACGGAAACAAAACATTGATTTGTACAAAATAAGAGAACAGAGAATGGCCCCATCAGAGAAAACCAAAGTCCAATTTGGAAAAGAGAATGGTAAACATACTGTGAAATATTAGAAATCATAATGTCTTTCTGCATTTATAAGAACTGGGTTGCTTTTTTCTGTGGCAGTTGCTTTGAGAACATGAGAAAAAAAGTTCAAAGTTGTTTTCATTGTACTTGTTTGCTCCAAATTCATATTATTAAAGACTTCTTGATGTACCAAGCTATGGAAATGAAAGTACATGCTCCTGGTGGCATGGAGCTAAGAGGGTGCCAGCTTTGCTCTGGTCTTAGCTGAATTCTTACTGTTTCAAGTTCTGGTGGACTCAGGCTTGTCTCAACCTAAATAAAATAAGTAGATTAATTGCTGGGTACATACAACTGCTACAGCCATAAACCAGAATGCTTAATGCAGGGGATTACAACTGGGAACAGATGGCTGAGTCTTTCACCAGGTCGGGTGCAGCCCCTGACCACAATCATTCTCCTGTCTCCTCTCTGGCGGTGAAAAACTGGACAGGACTCCTAATGGCTGGCTAATGAGTATGATTAAAACCTGGTAATTACTCATCCTGGGAGAAAATGCTCAATCCTGCAGAATACATTCTGCTTTGTTATGTGTTGAACTTCTAGCTGATGGGGACTGGAGATTGACGGACTTCCATTGTGGAGGAAGGTGACTTCCATTGCCACAAATGGAAGTCACCTTCAAATTGTCACTGCTGGAGACTTGTGACTCTATTCTACAGACAGGAGGGACCCTCCCAGGGATGTTCAAAGGAGCACTTTTATTTTTTCCCCCTTAAAGCCCCAGTCTCTGATCTGGCAAGAGAAGCAGCCATTGAGTTTAAACAGAAATGTGTTGTTTTCTGCATAGATTTGATTAACACTGTGCTGTTGAGTCTTTATGGTCAGGGTAGATTATATTACAGTCATGACAAGTAGTTAATGAATTTACATTGACGAATCCATACAGTGCTAAAGATTTTTCTGTCAGGATTAATATCCAAAATGTGCAAGACACTCTGTCTGATGCGTGGCTTTGCTCCCTGACATCCTTGTGACTGGTGTTTAATGTCCCATAACCCAAGCTAAGTGACAGGAGCTGGACAATGGGATTCAAGTTTGCTTGGAGAACTTTGTAAACAAGTACCAAGGCTGGTCTTGTTCCTCTCCGACTATACATATTGCTCTTCTTTCCTTCAGCAGCCACGGTAAACACCTTTGAGAATCCCCACCATGCCCAGGACAGCTCCAGAAATGTCCATACATTTTCCTTGTTCCCATCTGGCTATTTCTTACCACTGCTTGATCTGACCCTTTGTGTCCTACCTGTGTCTACTCAGCATGATTCTGACCGCTTGTCTTGTTCTGACCTTAGCTGCCTGCCATGCGCTCCACCCAAACAACACACTCCAGACTGCTCACCTCTTCCAGAAGCCAGCTCCACCCTAACCATCGCTCTGCATTCACCTTTAACCTCACCTCAGTTCTTCTAGTCACATTGTCACTCGGTGCTGTTGACAACTGTCACTTCATGCTGATAGTCGACTGTGGATGATCAAAACCAAAGACAGTGGGAGTTGGCGTTGCCAGGAGAATACACCAAGCATTCCCCCTCGTTCCTCTCCATTAGATCAGTACTGAGTACCATGAACGTGCTTCTTACCCAGAAGCATGGGGCTTCTCCAGGCTTGATGGAAGGGTACACATGGAGCACACTTGGAAGATCAAAGATGTCCCTCTTCAGGTCGTCTCTAGCAGGTCCCTGTCCCTTGGCATGTTTGTACTAATAAGGTTGTTGATAGGCTGATGTGGGAAAACAGCCATTATGGGATCAATTCTCTGAGAACAGAGTATTCCTTTAACTTCCTGGTCTTTCCCCTAGCTTAACCTAGGCCTATAGATACCAATACCTTTGGTTACAACTGGCCCTTTGTTACCCATAAGGATTATATCTTGTTCTGGCAATTAAAATTAATAAAAATATATTTTATTGATTAGCTGAGAGCCTTTTAAGGGAATGCTCTGGGAGAGACTCCAATGGGAAGTTTGCAGGGGGATAAGGAGCAATGGGCTGATGATTCCCATGGCTACAACTGACACATGACCATTTTTACTTCACTTAAGTATGAATCTGTGGCTCACTTGAAATTTATACAAATCTATGAAACGTGGTTTATATTCAATGTAAATGGAAGTCAAGGTGGAAGAGGCTGTCACTAGAGACCAAGGATGGAGGAGAGCAGTGTGAGCCAGGTCTCTGAGGAGTCCTGATTCTGTGACACATTAGGAGGAGAGCTGACCCAGACTGAGGAGCTGATAGGGCCTGAGGTTTTCCCTGAACCACTTTTTTCCCTCTTCACAACATTCCTAGATTGTGAATAAAACTTCCTTCCCATTGGAGGAAATTCAGATCCATAGAATCTAAGTAATCTGCTCCAGGTCCCCCATGTAGCAAAAACAGGATTCAAACCAAAGTTGGTCACTGCACACACTAAGCCTGGAGGGCATCAAAGACGATAATTCGATCTGAGGCTTCGGTTTTCTGTCTGAAAAACTATCCCCCCTTCAACTCTCACCTTCATATCTTTCCTTCTAAGGAAGAAGACAGTCTTTGTCAGGCCTCAGTGGGCTTCTTCGAGTAGCAACACAGGACGACTGAGATACATCAGAGAAGAAAACTGGCCAGCACATGGACACTGCATTAAATGAAACCCCATGGAGCTACAGCAGTGGCTCAGCTGTTATGGCGCTTGCCTTGCATGCATGAGTACACGAGTTCAAACCCCAGCACCACATACACAAAGGAGTATCCAAGTAATAAAATAAAAAACTAAATAAAAATTGCTTCTCTCTTTCTCTCCTTCTCACTGTCCCCTCTTTCTTTTAAAAAAAATGAATAGCCATGACCAGGATCTGGAATGTACATATTTTTCCCCAAATAAATCTCAGCTCTGCAACTATATACTCACATTCATTCTTAGCGCTTCTGAAGGATGAGTGAAACATGTGCTACTGTCTTCTCTCATTTTTCTATTTGAAAAAGATATTTAATTCAAATACTCCTCCTCCATGAAGCCTTCCTGATTTTTGCAATTATAATTTACACTTTTTCCTCTGGGCTGCAGGATCATTTCTGTGTACATCATCATATTCTGCCACTTAGATTGCTTGGTTCTATATCCAGATGCCCCCTGCAGACTGTACACGCCTAAAGGGAGAGAGTTGAATTTCATTCATTTTTGTTTTAAAGCCAATTCAATGTTCAATAAATAATGATTGAATTCACAAATGGGGAATAAACCATATTGCTAAAATTGATTCTTTGCCCAAGGCCTCATTCTTACTATAAGCCACAAAAGTCTGGTCTCTCAGACTCTGAGAAGTTAAATAATCACAAATATGCACTGCAAGGGGTTGATTGGGAGCCTGGGGTTGGCACAAATTCAGTGTCTTGAGACAGCACCTCTGTCCTGGACAGCTAAGTCTTACCTGGCCCAGACCCAAAAGTGCAGATCTGGGCAGCTGGGAAGCTTAGTTGTCCCCGTTCCTCTCCACCACAAGAGGCCCTGCTCTGTTTGTTAAGTGAGGCAGTAGACCTGTCTTTTCTTATTTCCCGCCAGCTCATTGACCCCACGCTCGCCTCTCCCCACAAGGGACCTGTGCACTGCACCACCCCACTCTGTCTCCTCTGAACGTCTCCCAACAGTCCCAATGGCATTTTCCACTTTCCTGGGGCCTGAACCATGGCCTGGAAGAGCCTCCAGGTTCGGCTCACGTCAAAGGCTTGTCTCAGCCTGTGTATCCCAGCTGTGGGCCTGGAGCACCCTTGGGTTTCCAAGAAGACTCATAAAGGGGCTGGTTGTAACATTCACAGCCTCTCAGAACACATTCCTGTGTCTCAATTAGTTTTGGCTGAGGGGTTGGGTTGGCCAAGAACAAGGGGGCAGATGCATTTCCCAAGTGCGGCCCATGTGACAGCACTGCGGGGACCTCAGTGGGAGACCTCCCTTCAAGGCCTTCCCCAAGGTGGCTGTCTGATTCCTTCACATTCCTGGCATTTTACCCTCAAAAGTCATTTTATCTGGATGCTGTGTGCTGTCTGTTGGCATGTCTCAGACTATTCCTCCCTGGTTTGAAAATTCCTTTTTGAGCCAGATTTTTAGATTTTTTTTTTTTTTTTTTTTTTGTAGAGTGAAGACATTTCTGCCATTCTTTAAGCATAGCTGTTGAAAGAGCTTGCTCATCCAGCGTGCTCTGCCTATGAAAGAAGAAAAGCACATCAAAACAGCATTCTTCCCAAGGCCTGGGATGACTGGAAAAATGCTAGTTGCACATCTAGCTTGGGAATCAACTTTTCAATATTTACTCATTTGACTTGAAGTTATTAAGCACTTACCCCACATTTGGCATTGCACATGGAAAATGAGGCTTCTCCTCTGAGGGAGTAGACAAGTTGCAGATGCAAAATCTTCACCCAAGAAACAATAGAACACGATTTCCAAGCAGCAAAGGCTGTTCTACACATGGGCTAAATGAATCCCTGGGACCTGAGGGTTGTTGGACAGGATTCTGTGTATATAGTCCTTGTGTGTACATAAGTACATGTGAGATGCTTGTATAGAAGCACATATACAGATAGGCCCTTTTCTGTGGAAAATAATCCATAATTTACTGAGATCCTCAAAGGGCCCCCTAATAAATTCCACTGTGTTAGAAGTAAATCCCCATTTGTATATAGTAGCTCCTTCCAAATCTGCATCTTCAGGCTAAACCATGCCAAAGTAGACAGATGTCTTCTCTTCTTACCTTTTACCCATCACCTTGGATTTTGAAAGGAGGTTGTGTGTTCCAGATTGCGCTTGTTCAAGTCTTAGTAATCAACATGTTAACAGTCATATTTTTGAAACGCAGAAAGACAAACTCTCCTCATAGACGGGATTTTGTTAGCAAATCTTTCTCTCCAAAAAAACTGCAGTATCATTGATTGAACTTTCTCTTTCCTAGCTCGTCCAGGTTAGAGAAATAACATTTGACTCCCTGAAAAACTATAATAACATTTGATCATAATAAGACTATGTCTTAACTGAGTCTTCTCCCTACAGAGAATACAAGTTCCTAAAGGGGAAAAAAAAGAGTTATATTTTAAAATGTTTTAGCATCCAAAAAAGGCTCTGGATTTAAGAGAGCCAACATTCCAACAAATCATCATAACTGAGCATGATGATTAATAAGACCTGGTCTCCCAGCCTTCGCCAAGCCATCTCTGTCGACAAGGCATTTAATAATTTTGGAGCCTTCCTTGCTGGCTGGGGACTCTGCAGCACATAACCACAATGTCAATGGACCAATCAGGAGTTATGCAACATGGTGGCCCAGATGTGGCTAGGAGGAAGTTTCCCTAGTTCATCTTTTATACCCTGGACCCACAGTGTACCCTCTGGAACCACCTAGAACAGGCTGGATCTCTTTTGTGAAGATATTCCACCTAGTATTAGAATGTTCAGCTTGAAGCCTAGCACCAAGGAGAACTGGAGCAAATCAATCAGAGATTGAATAGTTTCTAACTGACCTGTGGGTAGAAACAGAGAGACCAAGGCTGGAGTGATGGCTCCGTGGAACACCATTTGCCCGACACGCACAAGGCCAGGGATTTGAACCCCAGCACCACATACACAACTAAGTGTTGGAAAAACAAATACCAGATGAAAAAATAAATTAAATTGATTCTCTTTACATCTCTCTCTTAATAAAGAAAGACAAACCAACCACAGAAAATAACAATAATCAGAGTGACCCAGAGTTTGTCAGGTTAGCACGTGTTGTCTCAGAAACCTCTCAGTTCATTTCTTTTTACCTCTGGTCTCCAGGATCTGGGTCTTTGGATGGTTTGGGGTGGGGGGATTTAGAGCACAGTGCCAATAAAACCAAGATCTAAGATGTGATTCCTCCTCTAGTGAACTATTATTGTCTTTCCTTTCCTTAGCAAGGGACTGCATTAATTACTATTGCCAGGAAAATTTCCCTTTTGCTCTCTTTAATACACACACACACACACACACTCCTCACAAAAGTTTCTTTTAAAAGGATAGAATTAATGTGAGAAAAGTATGGCATGTAAAATTTGAGAAAAAGAAACTCCTAAAAGTCTTTCGGTCTCAACTCCTAAAATGGTTCCTGCAGCCTGTCTATAGTACCTGTGACCTCTATTCTCTCAGCCTTACGATGGCAATAACTACTCACACTTTCTTGCTATTGTGATTTATTGACTGTTAAGCAGTATGCACTATCTCATTTAATCTTCACAACTATCTAGGAGATTGGTAGGAGTAGCAGAAACATTTTACAGACAAGCTGTAGCTGAGAAGGGTTAGGTACAATTGCCAAGGTCGTGTAACTTTTAAGTTGAAGTGGCCAAATTTTAACCCACTACTACATGATCCCCAAAAGTTCAAATCTATAGTAATTTTTTAACCCACCTCAGCAATAGACAGGGTTCACTTTCCTTCAATGATGTTGATTATTAGAAAGTTTGTTTTCAAATTCACTTACTCATAAACATTCCTTCATTGGACACAGATATAATATGTGCTCTTTCCCAAGTATGTATGCAATTCCATACACCTACAGCTTACCTGATTGGGGTCATGTAACAACCCTGTTTCCTTCAGAAAGGGAGGCAACACAGATTAACCTGTTCAATTCATTGTTCTTCGATCACAGTATTCTCAGTTCCTTCAATGCTCTTTACTTAGGGCTGGGCACAGTGTTGCATGCCTGAAATCCCAACAACTTGGGAGCCTGAGGCAAGAGAACTGCAAGTTCAAGACCAGTCTGGGCAAATTTGCTAGATCCTGCTTCAAAAGCAAGACCCCTCCCCCATAAAAAAATTTAAAAAGAAAAGCAAACCTCTTTGTTTAGGACAGTTATTGTTTTCCTCTCACTGGGTTCTCTCTAACACATGTGTTCCATCTTCTCACTACCATGTTGATGACCTAAGTCAACATCTTCCTCAAGGAGGAGCTCTAATGATAGAGGCATTTGACACAATCATTTCCTAAGAATGTCCTAGCTTTGGCACAAACAGTAACAAGCAAAACTATTGCAGATTGAGAATTTACTATACACCAGCTACCATCTAAAGTGTTTCACATGAATGAATGAAATTTCTCTTCATACCAACCCTATGAAGTATATACGATTATCGTTCCCAAGTCACAGGTTAAAAAAAATTGAGATTTGGAGAGGTGGAAGAATTTGTGCTGTCATTCAGAAGACGACCCAGGCAATCTTGTTCCAGAGCCCGTTCTTGTACTTGCACTTAATCTCTCACAGATTACTTTTCTTAGCACATGAAGGTGCTCCCAAGGACTGTTGTCAGCCAGCCAGGGCCAGTCTTTCCTCAGGACATGAATTTTCTCCCAGAGTCCACAGAACACGCTTCCCAGGCTCAAGATGTATAGTTGGCCCTCCAATTTGGTAGGTTCTGCATGTACAGATTTGACCATCATCAAAGTAGAAGTATTCAGGAGCAAAATGCACCTGTACTGAACATGTAATGTACTCATCATTATTCCATAAACAATAAAACATAGCCACTAATTGCATAGCATTCACACTGTAGTAGGTTTTACATGTTGTCTAGAGATGATTTAATGTGTACCGGAGGATATGTGTGAAAATAATGCACTATTTGACATAAATGACTTGAGTATTCAAAGATTTTGGTACCTATGGGCATCCTAGAACCAACACTTGTGGATACTGTACTATCCAGCTCAGAAACCCTTAGCCATGACTCACTGAGCTTTATTTTTAACCTTTCCAAAGTCCCTCTCAGCATCTCTCTTCCAGTTTTCCTATTTCTGAAGGTGTGCTGCACCTTATTAGAAAAGATGTCTCCATTCTCCTTCCCCAAATTCTCCATGAAGGAAAATACTGTGAAATGATTACTCTTTCAGCAACCCAGCTGCCCCAAGGGGAGTTGGGCATGTTTATGAACCACTTCAAAACATGTATTCCTTAAAGAAGCAGATATTTTTACAAGGTTAGACCATGCCCATTTTTATGGTGTGCTCCACAAGCCCTTCTTTTAAGCTATTCATTAACATTTACTAGTTCTGCCATTCTCAATAGGAAACTGTTTTTGAACCTCCGATTGTATCTGGGCAGAATTTTCTCCCCAAAGAGAAAAACTATGCAAACTTAATAGTTCCTTTATTCATAGC
>PVKS010012323.1:0-54081 GCA_004027875.1 Aplodontia rufa
CACCTCTCAAAGCAACCATAGGTATTTTTCTTCTTATCCCTGCAACCAGTTATTTAAGTTATTCTCATTGAAGAACAACTAGACAAGCAACAAGCAAATGATCTGTGGAAGATTTAACCTACTTAAAAGGGAGAGAAATGAGATGTGGCTACCTGTGTACTGTCCCTTGAAGAATCTTATAAAAGTAGAGCCCCAGTAGTCAGGATGCTCTGAGGAGAACCCCATTGGGGAGAACAATGGCTAAAAATAGTACTTGACCCTGGATATGTGAAAGGAAAGTGATGAAAATGTTGACCAAAGAGTTTAAAGAGTCTTTGAAGAAAAAAGAAAAATAAAAGTACACCCAACTTTTTAAAACTCCATGGAAGTCACCTTCTGCACTTTCTGGAAGGAAAAAGGTATTCAGTCAAGGAGTGGGCTTTCAGGCATGACCTCCACCAGGCAAGGGGCAGCCACTCCATGTATCAAGTAGATGGTGGAGGTGACAGAGTGACAAAGGAGATGCCCCTCAACATTGGTGAGATCACAGAAGGAAACAGCTAGATCAGAAAGCAGAGCCATTGCCATGAGGTCCAAAGGAGACAGAGCTGCTTTGACTTTCGAAGAGCCAGTGTCGTATGGGCTGTAGGCTCTGGGATGGATGCCACTCATGGGAGTCAAACCCTTCCACGAAGGCTTGAGGGAGGAAGAATCTGACTCTAGCATGTTACTATAAACGTGTTCATGGTGCCAGTGCTCTAGCCTTCTGGTGGTGCCGTTTCTTCTCTAGTGAGAGAAAACTGAAGGCCCTGGGGGTGGGAGGGTCACCCGGATTCTCACGTTCCCCAAGTGCATTCTCGCTCTCATCTTCCCCTTTCTCTTACAGAGTTAAGGGCTCACACAAGCCAGGAACTCAGATATGTGACTGTCACTACCCAAGCAGGTCATGACCTACTAAATGAATCAGGCTAATCAAACATGTGTCAAAGGGAGACCATGTTTGTGCCTTTGGAAGTGTGGAGGCTTCAGTTAAGGGCTTCTGACAGCAACAGGGGAAACCCAAGTTGGGCATCCATGATTTAGCATTACCCCTGGATAACTAAGTATGTATACATTGGTTATTGATGGTTTGATTTCCCCCTCAATTGTATCTCTATATACATCTAATAAGAAAAAAAGAAGAAAAAAAAGGGGTTCTGACCCCAGCACCACATACACAACGAAGGATCTGAGGAACGAAGGTCACATGAAAATGTAAATAAAAAGGGGTTCTGAGCAAAGCCTTAAGGAGTGTCGCCAAGGTTGGACAGGTTGGAGTGGGCTGGGCAGGAGGGCTGTTAGTAGGTGAGGGCAAGAGTATCTGTGTGTGGACACCAGTGTGTTCTTTTAAGCTTGTTCAAAAAATGCCAGTGCTTGCCTGGCATGCATGAGGACTCAGGTTCAATCCCCAGCACCACACACACAACTAAGTGTCAGAAAACCAAAACCAGATGAAATAAATAAAATTGACTCTCTATTGCTCTTTTTAAAAAAAAATTTATTGGAGGGGCTAGAGCAGTGGCTCAGCAGTTGGGGTGCTTGCCTTTCATGCACCAGGACGCAGGTTCACACACCAGCACCACGTATACAACGAAATGTCAGAGCAAGGGCCAAATGAAAAACTAAAGTTCTCTTTCTCTCTCACTGTCCCTATCAAAAAAATTTGGGGGGTGGGCTGGAGCACTGGTTCAGTGGTTACAGTACTTGCCTGGCATGCATGAGGACCTAGGTTCAAACTCCAGCACCACATACACAACTTAGTGTTGGAGCAACGTAAACCAGATGGAAAACTAAATAAAATTGATTCTCTCTCTTGCACTGTTCTTCTCCCTTTAAAAAAAATTTATTGGGGGCTAAAGCAGTTTCTTCACTGCTTAGAGCACTTGCCTGACATGCACAGGGACCCAGGTTCAAACCCCAGCAACACATATACAAAAATACGTGTATTAGAAAAATATGAACCACATGAAAAAATAAAAGATTCTCTTTTAAAAAAAAAACACTACAGAATGATACTAGATGTCAGGTTCTAAGGATCCAATATGAACAGAGAGTCACTTCGGCCATGCAATTTCAAGTCTTGCAGCATGGTAGACAGAACACGTCCACATCTGAATCCAGAGAAGTTGTAAGCATGTCTGTCATATGGTAAAGGGGTTTTAAGGTGAATTTCAGCTGACCTTACAACAGGGAGATTATCCTGGCAACATAATCGTAACAGTTCCTAAATATGGAAGAGGAAGGCAGAAAAGTGAGGTCACGGTGGGATAGGAGAAAGACTTGACCAGTCATTGCTGACTTGGGAAATGGGAGCCAGGGACATTTGGCAGTTTCTAGACCCTGGAAAAGGCAAGAATGTGGATGGATTCCCTGCCCCAGGGTCTTGAGAAAGCAACACACTCTGCCAAGGTCTCCCCCATCTCACAGTTCTGATCTCCACAACTGTAAGATAACTGATCTATGTTGGTTTTGTTTAAAGAGAAAGGGACAGTGAGAGAGAGACAGACAGAAAATCAGTTTTATTTAGTTTTTCATGTGACCTTCATTGCTCCGACACTTTGTTGTTTTTTTTTTTTTTTTTTTAAGAAAGAGGGACAGTGAGAGAGAGAGAGAAAGAGAGAGAAACAACTTTATTTTTAGTTTTTCACATGGCCTTAGTTGCTCCAACACTGAGTTGTGTACGTGGTGCTGGGGTTTGAACCCGGATCCTCATGCTTGCAAGGCAAGCGCCGAAACCGCTGAGCCACTGCTCCAGCCCCTCCGACACTTTGTTGTGTACATGGTACTGGGGTTTGAACCCGGATCCTGGCGCGTGCCAGGCAAGCACTGTAACCACTTAGCCACTGCTCCAGCCCAGATCTTTGTTGTTTGAAGCCTCGAAGTTTCTGAGAACTCAACGTTGCCATCCATGTTTCCACCTGGTGAGGAGCAAGGCAGCAGGGACTGTAAAAAGTGTGTTGCAGCAACAGACAGGAGGCTGGGGTGCATTTTATTTCTCTGCCATTAACTCATGGATTTACTCATTCATTCAGCTAGAACAAGGAGCTGGGCAGAGTGTCAAACTACAACCAGAAATAAGACAAGGCTCTTAAGGAGCTTACCATCCAGTTGGAGAACAAGTAAGATGTCAACAAATGATAACCCAGTGTAGCTCAGTGGCAGAGTGCATGCTTAGAACATGTGAGGCCCTGAATTCAATCCCCAGCATCAAAAGAAAATCCTGATGCTAATAAGTGCATAAATAAAATTAATATCCTGGTACACGAGAAACAGGATCGACAGGAAGGCATCTCTAAGGAGACATTTAAAATCTTGAAAGGGAGACAATGGGTGTGAAAAAGCATGCAGAGGGAAGGCAATTCAAGGTCCCAGTGCTGAAAGGGTTTATTGGTGTAGACTAGGATTTGACCCATGGCCTGTGGGACAGAATAGCGAGTAAGGGGAGAGATGTGGTGGGGGTGGATCACAAAGGCCTTGTGATTCATGGTGAGAAATCATTCTCAATAGCCATGGAAAAACACGGAAGGATTCTAAATAGAAGAACAATATGATCCTATTTATATTTCATAGTTAAGTTTTTATTTTGAAATAATTATGGATTCTCAGCTGAATAAATACATGGGAAATCTTCTATAACCTTTACTCTGAGGGAAACATCTGTAGCACGGTTATCAAAACAGGAAATTGACACTGTGAAACCTGCAGGACTTGCTCAGAATGTACCAGTTTCATGTGTCCTTACGTGTGATAGATTGAGTTCTAGTTCACATTCAACACAACTGTGATACACAACTATTCCGTTACCACAGGAATCCCTTGGACCACCCTTTTAAAATAGCCACATGCACCCGCCTTTCCCACATAACCTTAGGCAACCTATCATCTGTTTTCCATCATTATAACGTTTCAAGATTGCTGCATAAAAGGAACCACGTGGCATGCAGCTCTTTGATACTGGCTTCTTTCACTCAGCCTGTCTTTAAAAGCCATCCAAGTTGTTACAGGAATCAATACGTTCCTTTTCGTTGTCAAATAGTATTCCATGATATAAATGTACTATAATTTAATAAACCATTCCCTTATTGAAGGACATTTGGGTCATTTGCATTTTGGGCCATCACAAAGCTATTATGAACATTTGTATACAAGTTTTTTGTTGTTTTTTTTAAAGAAAGCAACAGTGAAAGAGTATCTAGTTTTATTTAGTTTTACATGTGGCTTTCATTGCTCTGACAGTTGTGTATGTGGTGCTGGGGTTTGAACCCGTGACCTTGCACATGCTAGGCAAGTGCCGCAACCACTGAGCCAACGCTCCAGTCCCTGTATACAAGTTTTTGTTTAAAGGTATGCTTTCACTTCTCTGGGACAAATACCTTCCCAGGAGTGCAATGGCTGGGCAGTATGATAGCTGCATATTTTCCAAGTTCTTTTTCCTCAATCTTTGTGTCTAATCCCCTACAGCACATTGGCTTGATTACTGTATCCATACAGTAAGTTTTGAAGTTGGGTAGGCCGAATCTCCCCATTTTATTTTTCTCATAATTATCTTTGCTATTCCAGCTTTTTTGGCTTCCTAGATAATTTTTAGAATAGGCTTGTATATTACTATAAAAAAAAAAAATACGTTGCCATGACTTTTGTAAACAGCATTAAACCCATAGATCAGTTTGGGCAGAACCGACATCTTCACTATGCCAAGTCCACAAACACAGTGTGACTTCCCATTTATTGAGGCATTTGGCTTCTTGAACCAGCATTTTATAATTTAAGGTATACAGTTCCTGCACATGTTTTGTCCAATTTATACCCAAGCATTTCATTTTGTTTGGCATGATTGTAAATGGTATGTTTTTAATTTTAGTTTCCACATGTTGGTTGTTAGTATAGAGAAATGCAATTGATTTTGTATGTTTCTCTTATAACCTGCAGCCTTGCTGAAATCACCTATTAATTCCAGAAGGTTTTCATAGATAGCCTAGGATTTTTTTCTTTAACATAGAAAAACATGTCATCTGCAAATAGGGATAATTTCTTTGTTTTCAAACTGTTTGCCTTTAAATTTTTAAAAAGATTCTCTCTGCTTTTTAACAAACGGATGGTAGAAGGTCAACTTATTTCTGGATATAGGAAATGAGTGGAGAATGGAGCTATTTGTTGAAATTGCAAAGACTAAGGGAGGAGAAAGTTAAAAGGGAGAAAAATCAAAGAATGTTGTCTGGGAACATCTGAGTGGAAATGTTGAGGCCAGAGCCTCAGAGGAGAGATCACAGGTGGAGATAAAATTTAGGAAAAGTCAGCAACTATAGCCCAGGGAAGAGTGAAAATGTTGGCAGGAAGAGGAACCAGGAATGAGCCCGAGGCGCACGGATATTTAGACATTGACTGAAGCCAGTGGCTTCAGAGAAGAACAAAACAAAACCTGTTTATGTCTTTACACCTCAGTTTACTCACTGAAAAGCTAAGAGTTTGGCTGAGAGCACAGGTAGAGTTCTTGGAGTCCTGCAGAGGATTTTTCTTCAGTAAAGGGATGAATGGGAGAGGATCAGACACCAGGCCATTCCCTCATTTATTCATTTTGTGGGAAAGGGAAGAACAGGATTTCCTGGGAAAGATGGCATCTATCATGAGTGAGAAGACATCTATCCACCTTTCTTGCCAGGCTCTTTGGTCATTATAAATAAATGAATCCCCAAGTCAATGCAAAGACTTCTTCAGTCATAAAGGGCTTACTTGGGTCTTGAATGTTCCCCAAAGGCCCATGTGTTAAAGCTAAGGACCCCTGACTGTAATGCTACTGGAAAATAATGGAACCTATGGGAGGTGAGGCCTAGTTGGAGAAGTTAGATCATTGGGGGTTTGCCTTCAAAGGGGATTATGGGCCCTGGTCTCTTGCTCTCTTTACTTCATGGTCACCTGAAATGAGCAGCTTCCTCTACCATATACTCCCACCATAATTTTTTTTTTTTTTTTAAGAGAAGGACAGTAAGTGAGGGGGTAGGGGGAATCAATTTTATTTAGTTTTTCATGTGGACTTCAGTGCTCCAAGCCTTCGTTGTATATGTGGTACTGGGGTTTGAACTCTCATACTTGTGCATGCCCAGCAAGCGCTGTAACCGCTGAGCCACTGCTCCAGCCCCCACCATGATATATTTTGCTGCCTAAAATAACTGAGCCAAGCTACCACAGACTGAAAACTCAAACTGGGAACTAAAATAAATCTTTCCTGGGCTGAGGGTGTAGTTTAGTGGTCGAGTATTTGCCTAGCATGTACTAGGCCTTGGGTTCAATACTAAAAGGAAAAATGTAAAAAATTAAATTTTAAAATTAAATTTAAATACAAAATAAACCTTTTCTCCTTAGAAACTGTATATGTCAGGTATTTTGTAACAGTGATGGAAAGCTGACAATCACATAAAGCAAAGCATTTTGCTGATCAGAAAGCTCAGTGCTCTGGGATCCTAGTCATACCTGACTCCATACCACTGCTCAGAGGCTGGCAGGAGAGATCTCCAATCAGGAATCCTAGATGGCTCCCCATTAGCTTTTCCAAGGTGCTCTGGATCCCCTGTTAGCAGCAGATGAGACTCCTGGTAACTATCACAATCCTTGTGCACCAGGGAACTAAAGTGCTAGGATTTTCAATGGCCCCAGTAGAGGAAACTCAGCTCTCAGATAATTAGATCCTTGTTGTATCACTCCAGCCTGGGCTATAGGCACAGAACTCAGGGGACCTTTCCAAGCAACCGGTGCTGCTCCCGATGTTCCACACACTCACACTCCAAGCACAACACCCAGATAGTGAATCAGTCAAGATGGACTAGGATTTGCTGTGAAAACAAAATGTTCTCAGCTTCTCGGTAACTCAAAAACAAAAGCTTTTTATTCATCCTGCATGTACACTGGGTCAGCAGGGGGGTTCTAACTCAGCACTGTAGCTCCAGGTCCTAGGATGATCAAAGATCTATATCAAAAGATGTTTCCATGATCATCAAAGCAAGAGAGGATGGAGGCTCATCACACTCTGACTCCTAAGGTAACTACCTAGGGAAAAAAATTCCCTTTCACCCACACTCCCTCCACCAAAGCAGTCATGAGCCCACTCCAAATTTCAAAAGGAACAAGGACTTATAATTCTAGGCACCTGACCCAGATCTGAGGTTCCTTTTGCTGGTTTGGATGGCAAATCATCCTCTGCCACCACTGGTCCATCAGCTTATGATTGACCCTGCAATTAATGCCCCATAGCTCACCACAGGATCAATTTTGAACTAGATTTCTCCTGAAACCACATTCTTGCATAGTTCCTTCATCTTTCTTTGTGCTACATTCCTGACTCCCTTTTACTGGTTTCTGCAGAAAGCCCTTCCTCTATAAACTACATGTACCCAAATCTACACCTCAGGCACTGAGGGAACCTGACATAAATCATGTATTATAGTGTGGAAGGAGAAATAAAATATTTGAGGGCAGCCCTCATGGCTATCATAACAGAAATGCACTTCTGTCCCGTGATGTCTATCTAGCCCTCATTTTCTACTTCAGAGAGCACGTTTCAGTTAACTAAGTTATGGATCAAGTTTATCGTCTGTTAGTTAAACCACACCAATACAGCAATATCTCCCCAGAAATCAAAGCCTACATCCCATCTCTGATGAGCAGAACAGCTTCTACAAGGAACAAGTATACTACAAGGCTGGAGAGGTGGCTCAGTGGTAGAGCACTTGCCTGGCATGCACAAGGTCCCAGGTTTGATCCCAGCACCACATATACACATCACAGACACAAACACAAAACAAAAACCAGATTTTAAAAGTTTCTCTAAAATAGAGATATCTACAGGGAGGCAGTACAGGTGTGGAGGGAAAGGCCTGGATTAGAATTCTGCCTTTTCTAGTGGGTGATTTTAGACAAGATATTTAACTTCCCAGAAATGACTGTCTCATCACAAAATGGAAACACTACTACCTACCCAAGGGGTCATTTTTCTTCTGATAAATGAATACAATCTTTTCTCCACTGTCCTGGAGAATTCTGCATAGGAAATAAACAGAACATATACATATCAGCTAGTACTAATCTTTCTCTTTGTTGTTTTCAAGATTGGCTTAAATTCCCTTTGGGATGAACCAGAATAACAAAAACAAACAAACAAACAAACAAAAAAAAAACCAAGTCAATTGGATTTTAGTAATTATACCATGGTGAGTGGGGCTTCATTGCACACGTGCCTGGGTCCAGAAGGAAATCTAATTCCGAGAAGCAATGAAATACTTCTTGGCATTTTGATTTTCCTGTATATGAGAAGCCATAGTTTTTTTGTTTGTTTTTTCCCCATTCATTCAATACATTTGGATACTGCCACCTCCCAACCTGAAGCTGTCCCATCTGCTTGGGAGGATTCCTTGCATACAAGTGCTGTAGACCTGCCAGGGGAGAGTAAGAGAGCAAGAGAAGGCAAGAGAGACGTCTGTCTTTCCACTCCAAACAGGCTGGGAGACATCTGTTAACACAGTCGGGACACTTGATCGAATTTGGTCCGAGATTTAGGAAGCAGGGACACTGCCAATTGTGATATGGTGTGAGAGAAGCACAGAGACCTTCACCAATCAGCCTGACTGGATCAGGTTGGTAGCTGATATTGACACTTGGCTCACCACCCTTTAATGCTTCCTCCCCCATCTCATAATTTGCCTTTCCAGTGGCTTTGTCATGGTTCCTTGTTCAGTTCGACAGCATTTCTCTCCTCTTTCCTCTGTTTATTGTCTGCCTCAGTCTGTTAACTAAATCCACATCTACAAAGAACAACCTGATTGGCTCTGCTGATCCTTTCAAATCTGGTCACTTAGGCCTTTGACTAGAGTTGGACTTCACAAACACCAGACAACAATGGCCAGAAATGTGGGGTCAAAAAGAAAGGAACATGGCATGTGCCCAACTAACCCCTGTAGCTGATTGATAGCAGCCTTCCCCTTAACAGGGGGGACAGAAAGACCTAAAACCCAGCCTGGGCACAAATCTTGCTATATATACTCAGCAGGCTCCCTAAAGAAAGAACAGATTGGCTAAGTTTATTTTTATGGACAGATTTTAAACTCCTGACTAGGGGTAATGAAAAATAATTAACATGCTTCTGAGACAGATTAGGAGAGACAGTGAAATGGCTAGGTAGTCAGGATAGAGGGCCCCTACCCAAGAGCTAGCTGGTGGAGGCAGTGATTGACAGGGCGTGCTCAGGGCCTTCAGATGCAAAAAGACCATGAGGCTCACCTTTGTCCCAACTAAGGTGGGGGTGATCGCAGGCTTGCCCAGGGCCTTCAAATGCAAAAAGACCTTGAGGCTCACCCTAGTCCCCTGTTAAGAGATGGGGGTGGTCACAGGTGCATACTAGGAAGTATTTGCCACCTCTTGTTTTAACCAGTGGTGTTCTTGACCAGTTTCAATGCCTGCTTTACATGGATTTTAACCAATGGTGTTCTTGACCAGTTTCAATGCCTGTTTTACATAGATTTTAACCAATGGGGTTAAGGACATTTCTCAATGCCTGCTTTGCATGAATGTTAATTATGCTCATACCCAAAATCTATATAACCCCTGGCCTAACCTCCATTAGACGGTATCCTGCTTCCAGGAACCCCTCCGCCTTGCGGAGTCTCTGCTCTTCTTCCTAAATAAATCCTACTCCTTTTACTCCTCCTTCCGTGGTTGTCTGTGGATTTTATTCTTCAAATTCGCGAGACAAGGACCCAGAAGATCGGCGCCGAATTCCCGGGGTGTATTTCCACACCAAGAGCTGCTCTTAGCTGGGTAGCTGCTAACACTTTTGGGCTGCAGTGACCTGAGGGACCTGCAACAAGCCCAAACTCCCAGTTTTATCTGGGAATCGCTGCAAACACTAGAAGTGGGCTGTTTTGGCTGCTGAATTCTGTAGCGGCCCAGACTCCACTCACCGGCGGGAGCAGAGAATCCGGCCTCATCTCAAAAACCCCGCATCACTTCCATCTTAAAAGTACTCTTATGGGCTGGAACAGTGGCTCAGTGATATCACAATTGCCTGGCATGCTTGAGGACCTGGGTTCGAACCCCAGCACCACATACACAACTAAGTGTCAGAGCAACAAAAATCAGATGAAAAACTGAAGCTGATTCTTTCTCTCTCCCTCTCTGGAAAAAAAAAAATTGAGTGACTTTTATACATCTTCTTCTAAAGGAATTCTAATTTGATATGAAAGGTGTGTGGTGCTGAAATGGCCTTCAGTACCCAAGAGTGATCAAGTCACCTTCACAAAGTCACAGTTAATCAAAGGCAGAGTCAGGATTGAAACTACAGACCACTGAACATACAACTCCAAATATAAATCGAAATACCCCAAGTCTTGATCAAGTACTACTCCAATCAAACCTGGACAATCTTCACTGGCTTTGTTCCTCCACTGGCTACATATTGTAGCCCTGTTTTTAAATTTGTTTTTCCCCCAAGTAATTTTGAGTCTATTTCAAGGAACAAGAAACAAAAGACAGGAAGTGTACCACAACATTTTTTTTTTTTAAGAGAGAAGTACAGTGAGAGAGAATCAATTTTTATTGAGTTTTTCCACATGGCTTTTGTTGCTCCGATACTTAATTGTGTTCGTGGGTGCTGGGGTTTGAACCAGCGTACTTAAGCATGCCAGGCAAGCACCATAACTGCCAAGCCACCGCTCCAGCCCCAAAACCACAACATTTTCAAAGATGATAAAGAGAATGTGTGCCATCTCACCAGCATTAAAGATGTCATTAAGATGGAAAACTGGGGGCTGGAGCAGGGGCTTAGTGGTTAGGTGCTTGCCCAGCATGCGAGACAGATTAGGAGAGACAGTGAAATGGGTAGGTAGTCAGGACAGAGGGCTCCCAACCAAGAGCTAGCTGGTAGAGGCGGAGAGTGATTGACAGGGCATGCTCTTCAAATGCAAAAAGACCATGAGGCTCACCTTTGTCCCAACTAAGATGGGGGTGGGTCACAGGCTTGCTCAGGGCCTTCAAATGTAAAAAGACCTTGAGGCTCACCCTTGTCCCAACTAAGAGATGGGGGTGGTCACAGGTGGGTACTAAGAAGTATTTGCCACCTTTTGTTTTAACGGATGGTGCTCTTGACCAGTTTCAATGCCTGTTCTACATAGGGAGTTGATGCATTTCTCAATGCCTGCTTTGCATGAATGTTAATTATGCTCATACCCAAAGTCAATATAAACACCCCACCCTGCCTAACCTCCATCAGACGGTGTCCTGCTTCCAGGTGCCCCTTTGCTTTGCAGAGTCTCTGCTCTTCTTCCTAAATAAATCCTAATCCTTTTACTCCTCCTTCCGTGGTTGTCCGTGGATTTTATTCTTCAAATTCATGAGACAAGAACCCAGAAGATCAGCACTGAATTCCCGGGATGAATTTCCACCAGACCAAGAGCTGCAACTCCCAGATTTTAGCTGGAGAGTTGCTAACATTTTTGGCTGCAGACACCTGCAACCAGCCCAAATTCCCAGTTTTAACTGGGAATGGCTGCAAATACTAGAAGCGGGCTATTTTGGCTGCTGGAATCTGTAATGGCCCAGACTCCATTCACCAGTGGGAGCAAAGAATCCGGCCTCATCTCAAAAACCCCACATCACAAGTACATGGGTTCAAACCCCAGCACCTACGTACACAACTAAGTGTCAGAGCAACAAAGGCCATGTGAAAAACTCAATTGATTCTGTCTCTCTCTCACTGTCCTTCAAAAAACAAAACAACAACAACAACAAAAAAAAAAAAGATGGAAGCCTGGGGACTAGAGTGGTGGCTCAGTGGTTACAGGGCTGGCCTGGCATGTCCAAGTACACAAGTTTGAGCCCCAGCACCACATACACAACTAAGTGTTAGAGTAACGAACTCCATGTGAAAAACTCAATAAAAATTGATTCTGTCTCTTTCTCACTCTCCTTCTCTCTTTAAAAAAAAAAAAATAGGTGCTTGGGCTATTTCCACCTTTCACCTGTTTTGAGTACTACTGCTTGCTGTACGTTGTGTGCAATTTTTGTGTGGATTTCTGCCTTTATTTTCTCTTGAGTAGATACCTAGTAGAGGAACTACTGTATCAAATGGTAATTCTGTGTTTAATGTATTCCCGTCTGTAATCTTTAAGGTGTTTCTTACAACAGTACTGCCGTCCCCACATACCTCTTTCCTGTCTTATGTCAAATTAAGTCTCCTCAGTTCCCATTTGTCCTTCTACTAGTTAGAAAGCTACATATTGCTTATTTGTTCTTTTAGTTGTTGACCCTGAAACTTTTAGCCTTTAATTTTATTCTTCAAATGTTTACACCACCTGCATTCTTCTAATAACATCCCCTAATACATCTTCCAAGTCAAAAAGCATAATGTCTACTTCCCCGGCACCTCCTGACCTCCGTACTGCAATTCTAATTCCAGTTTCAACTAATATTTATTTAGGCAACTCTAGATTTTATTCACCATTGGAGCTACTTCCTCATGAACTAATTTTTCTTCTTGCTGAATTACAGCCTTTAGTAGCTTTCTCGGAAAAGGCTGGGTGCTGTGCTTCGAATCCACACATTTGAAAAAGTACCTTTAAACCACTTCTATGAATGCCCCTCCTTTCCACCATGTGACGCCTGCCAGTTTTACTCGGTGTGAAGGTCAAGCTTCTTCCCATACTGACTCCACTTAGCTCCCGTTGCACTCTGGCCATAACTTTTCCTACTCATACTCAATGGCTGTGCGCAGCCACAATCCTCATTGCCCCTCTAGTGTGGCTAGTGGCATCTCACCTGGTGCCTTTGTTTCCCTTTCTCTCTGGAGCAATGCATTCTTCCCCAAGAAAATCATCTGGCCAACTCCCTCGCCTTCTTTTACTCCAATGTCACTTTTTCTAAGGTCTCCCCTGACTTTCCTGTCCCCCTCTACCCATCATTTCCAGGTCCCTTGGTTGTCTTTTTTCCCCCTAGGACTTGTTACCTTCTAATGTCCTATGTTGTTCAACACTGGCTTGCCTTCAGATCAGTTTGCATTCTCCCTTTGCCTTGCTCTGCATCACAGGGAAGTATAATTTCCAGGTTGGCTTGCCTTTGACTCATAGGAGCTTCCACTATTGGGAGGTGTTGGCAGAAGACTGAAAGATAGAAACAAGGAAAAGCAAAGGCCAAGGACTTCACACTGAGCTTCCTGTGGCACCTCCAAAAGAATCTACATCATCCCCCTGGCTCCATCTCCCCCATTCCTCCACTTCCTTTGTGGTCCATTGCTTTCCAGGCTACCAGACTGAGGCCAGTCCAATGACCTCCACTTTTAGGTTCTGGTAAGCTTACATCTTCCTTATGTCTCGCTGGCCCTAAAGGTAGTAGCAGTTTCCTGTTGTTGCTGACTCTGGGTACGTACCTTACATTCCATTTAGCTGTCCCACTCTCTCAACACTTATATTAACTCCCTATATAAAACTCCTTCTATTTGAAAATTCTAAATGGATTTTATTTCTTGGCCAGACACTGACTGACACTCAACCATATAATTTACTTATTTGTGAAAAGTGCTGCTGGCAGACATATCTTAGCTCTCAGCCTCCTCAGAAATTGCTCTCAGCTAGAGCAAGCTTCCTGAAGCACCCAGTGACTGGTTCACAGGAGTAAAAACACTCAGTCCTTCCTGCAGTGTGTGACAGCCCACAAGAGTTCCCCTTCCCAGCAGCAGAAGCCCTTGCGAGGGTACCCTATAGCCCAACTTCTCCTTTCACATAATCCTGCCCTCTTCCATAAATGTTGATCCCTATAAAATTCCCATATGCTAATCTCCATCTCATGCCTGTCTCCTAATGATCTCAGGACAGTTTTATCGAGTATAAAACTCCAGGTAAAAGTGCTTTTCCTTCTCCACTTTGAAGCAACAATTCTATTATGTTCTGGAGATACTGATCAGAATTTTAATTATGTCCTATTCTCACCCTTTTACAGGTGTGGGAAACATCTGATTGCCTTCCCCTTTTCCCTGATGACGGAATCAGATTATTGTTCAAGTTTCTGTTGGCCAATATTTCGGTCTTCTCTATAGTCCGGGGGTACATGTGGACTACTGGTAGCCATTGCTTCCTGTTCTTTTTCATAGCAAGGTTATGCAGAGTATGTTTCTTATGTGCCACCTTCTAGATGTTTCCATTTATCCAGATGGGCAACTAGCCTGGGAGGCTCCAGGCACGACAGGTGCACAAGAGCTACCCCAGGACCAAAGATCAAACTCTCAGAACTGCACCCACTTTAAAGGCTGGCCTGCCAGCTGAGATTCTTGGTCCAAGTCAATTGTTCCACCACTTCTCCTTGTCACCATTACTTTCAGTATAAAATAATTGCTGTTTCCAGCCTTTAGTCATTGTTAGAATAAGTGATGCTTGTAAGTTTTACCATCTTGTGACTGAGGTAATAGCCTACGGACAAAAATCAAATACTCTACAGTCTAGTTTTGTTTTGTTTTAAGAGAGAAAGAATCAATTTTATTTAGTTTTTCATGTGGCTTTCATTGCTGTGACACATCATTGTGTATGTGATGCTAGGGTTCGAATCTATGTCCTCATGCATGACAGGCAAGTGCCATAACCACTTAGCTACCACTTCAGCCCTCAAACGCTCTTCAACAGGCAAAGTCAAAAGACAAATATTCTATATGTGATAACCGAGTCTGAGTTAATACTGAACCCTTCCTACCTCAGAACTTATGTATACAGAACTTCATTCTGTGTCTTGAGTTTTCTGTCGTTTAGATCAAAAAGTATCTTCTGATTTGCTTTTTTTTTTTTTTTTTTTTTAAAGAGAGAGGGACAGTGAGAGAGAGGAGGGAGAGAATCAACTTTAGGTTTTTCATGTGGTTTTCATTGCTCTGACATTTTGTTGTACATATGGTGCTGGGTTTCGAACCCACATCTTTGCACGTGCAAGACAAGCACCGTAACCAGAGTCACTGCTCCAGCCCCTGATTTGCTTATTTCTAGAAGTGGTTTTTGTGTGTTGCTGCTAGAGGGCTTTTTATTTTGTCTGTCTTGGATGGAAATAGAAACCACTGGCCAAGGCTTCATTTTGCCCCTTTTCCTGTACTTCCAGAAGCTTTCTGTGGCGCTCTTGCAGCCTAAGTAGCCATGAGGGAAAGGCCATGTGAATGCAGCCACCTCAACCCTGAACCAATGTCAGCAACTTCCTCCTTCTGCACCTATTACAGAGGCAAACAAACCCTCGAGTCTAAGCCATCATAGGTCTCTCGGTCACCACAAACAGGATTCCTGATTCAACAGCCTTTGCATATTAGTCTGATCATCTATGGTCAGTGTGTATGAGCTCTTTATAGAGATTTTCCTTTATCTGCACTGCAAATATTTCCTTAAGCCGTCTCTATTAACTTTTTTGTAGTATTTTGCCATATAAGTGTTTATTTTTTTGCATACAGTTTTTTCTTCTTTTGTTGTTTCCAAGATTCTCCTCTTCGTCACTGGTGGTGCAACCAAGCACTTATCCCCTTCTAATGTTCTAGGGGCGTATGCTTTAAATCTATACATTTGAAAATCTCTGTATTTAGCCAGGCATGGTGGTGCTCAGTTGTAATCCTAGCAGCTCAAGAGACTGAGGCAGGAAGATCACAAGTTCAAGGCCAGCCTCAGCAACTTAACAAGACCCTAAGCAACATAGTGAGAGACCCTGTCTCCAAATAAAATATAAAAAAGGCTGGGGATGTAGCTCAGTAGTTAAGCATCTCTGGGTTCAATCTCCAGTACCAAAAAAAGACAGACCTTGCAGTTAAACCACTTAATTAATGTCCCTCCTTCAGTTAAGACCATGTGACATGTCCTTATCTTACTCAAAGTAAAAGTCAAACTTCTTACAAACTTTATGTGTGAGACAATGCAAGAAGGTTGAGAGGTGAAATGATTGAGTAATGGCTGTCATAACCTAATCAATGAATTAATCCCCTGATACAGATTAATAAGATTCAATGCCTTGAATCCACACAGTTGAAATGTACCCACAAATTCTTTGAGGCCTCTCCCATCAGGAGGTGGAGCTTAATTCCCCTCGTGCTGCATGAACTTAGTGATTCATCTATGATGAATATGGCAAAAGTAATGAGATGTCACTGCTATAGTTTGGATGTGGTTTAAATTTGCTGTCCAGAGTTTCATGTGCTAGAGACTTGTTCCTCAGTGCGGTAGTGGGGACTTTAAAAGGTAGAGACTACAGAGACATCTATAGGTCATTGGGGGGTGTGCCCCTGGAAGGGAGTGTGGGATCCCACCAAAGCTAGTCTCACTTTAGCTTCCCAATTGGAGATGTGATCTCTTCCTCCCACATAGGCTCCCACCATTGCTATCAAAGGAGGCCTTTGCAGGAACATGCACAATCTTATTGGGATTTTCAGCCTCCAAAACTGGGACCCGAGTTTTGAACCCCAGCACCACGTACACAGCAAAGAGTCTGAGAAATGAAAGCCACATGAAAAACTAAAATTGATTATCTTTCTCTCACTGACCCTCTCTTTAAAAAGAATAAAATTATAAGAAGTCCAGGACCTGATGGCTTTACTATTCAATTCTACAAAACACTTAAAGAACTAATTCCAATTATTTTTAAATTATTTCCACAAAACCGAATTGGAAAGAACTCTACCATTCTTTTAACGAGACCAGCATTACCCTAATACCAAATCAGACAAAGATACAACACAAAAATTACAGACTCATATCCTTGATGAACATCGTTGCAAAAATTCTCAAATACTAGCAAACCAAATTCAACAGTCAAAAAGATTATTCACCATGATTAAGCAGGATTCATCACAGGGATGCAAAGATGGTTCAACATACACAAATCAATAAATATAACATATGGTTTGGATGAAAGATGTCCCCCTAAAGTTTATGTGTGAGACAATGCAAGAAGGTTGAGAGGTGAAATGATTGAGTAATGGCTGTCATAACCCAATCAATGAATTAATCCCCTGATACAGATTAACTGGGTGGGAATCAAAGGCAGGTAGGGTATGACTGGAGAAGGTGGGTCATTGGAGGCATTCCTTTGGGGTATATATTTGGCGAGTTGAGTTTAGCAGCTATCTCTCTCCTTTCCTCCCTTTCTCTCTCCCTCCCCCTCACCCCACCTTTCTGATGTGATGGGCTGAGCCATTTCCCTCCTCCACTCTCTTCCACCATGATGTTCAGCCTCACCTAACCCCCAAGGAATGGAGCCAGCCATCTATGGACTAAGACCTCTGAAATCCTGAGCCCCTAAATAAACTTTTCCTCCCTAAAATTGTTATAGTAAAGGTTTTTCAGTCACAGCAACAAAAAAAGCTGACTCAAACATATCAAAGCATGAAGGACAAAAAACATGATCATTTCAACAGATACAGGGGGAAAAACATTCAATAAGATTCATCTTCCCTTTATGATAAAAACTCTCAACAAATTAGGTATTCGAGGACATACTTCAAAATTCCAAAGTCTATATATGAAAAACCCAGAGCCAAATGTCATTAAATGGGGAAAAGCTGAAAGCATTTCCTCTATGACGGGGAACAAGACAAAGATGTCTGTTTTCACTCTTATTTAGCATAATACTGAACATCTTAGCAAAAGCAATTGGATGGTCATTATTACTGACAAATATAACATCACATAAATTCCTGTATTTTCAACCTAATACATTTTTAGAGATGATTTGGGAAGGGGAAGGGAGGGATAAGGGTGAGTAATGGGGGGCTCTTGGGGGGTAAATCTAATTTTCAGAACCCATATATAGATTATATTATTTCATTAGAAGCTTGTGTGATTGTTCAACAAATAAATTTCTGAATAAAAAAAGATGTGGAAAAAAATAAAATTCCTGTATTTGAGATAAAACTATCTTGTCCTTGTTTATAGCAGCTCAATTTACTATAGCTAGACTATAGAACCAACCCAGATGCCCCTCACTCGACAAGTGGATACAAAAACTTTGGTGCATATATACAATGGAATACTACTCGGCCATTAGGAAGACAATATTATGGCTTTTGATCTCAAATGGATGGAGATAGAATTATGCTAAGTGAAGTCTCCCAATCTCAGAGACTAAAGGGCCGAATGGTTTCTCATCTGTGGATGCTAGAATATATGGGGAAGCAGTAGGGTAGACGGCTAACCTAATACTTCAAATTGTATGACTCTCAGAGTAATAGGGGGATGGCTCCCTAGGATACTTGGAGGCGTAGGGAGGGGGAGGGGGGAGGGTTTTGAAGAACTCATAGGAGACTGGAGAGTGGGAATATGGGGTAACCATCCCAGAAGCCAATGTCATTCCTCCACAAGATACCCATTTAACGCATGAGTTCTTTTGGGGGAAACTACAACAGGTGAAACCCAAGGTGGTCATCCGTGTTTTGGCATTACCCTTGGATAACAAAGTATATATACATTGATTACTGTTGGTTTGATAATAATGTTTCCCCCTCAATTGTATCTCTATGTACTTCTAATAAAAAAAAAAAAAAAAATAAACTAGCTTGTCTTCCTCTTAAAGATTGTAGGGTGTTTCTTACCGCAACAGGTCCTACACCAAACATGTGAAATGTTTTCCTTACACTAGCAGAATCTCTATTTCCACCAACTGGTGTCCTGCAATTCTGTTCTGATACTACCTATAATTAGCATCAGACTCCATAAGTGTAAGGGCTCAGTCTCACATGACTGCCCTCACTTCAGGTGCCAAATTGCAAGTATTAGGTCCCCTGATGAGTCACATTTCTGTAGAGCTTGGGTACAATGTGAAGTTTCCATAAGCCCTACCCCCGCTAAGTTCAATAATTTGGTAAAAAGGTTCACAGAATTGTATTTACTGTTACTGTTTTATTAAAGGATGTTGTGGAAGGTATAAATGAACAGCAGATGAAGAGGTATTGAAGGTAAGGGTCCAGAAGGGTCCTAAACTCAGGAGCTTCTGTCCCCATGGACTTAGATGCACCATCTTCTTGTAGATACATTGCCCAACCTGGAACTCCCCAAACCCTGTCATTCAGGGGTTTCACAAAGGCCCCCTTACATAGACTTGACTGATTAAATCATTGGACCTAGAAGTTCTGAGGTGGGGCTCAGAGTCGCACTCTAATCATGTGGTTGGTCTTTCTGGTAAAAAGCTCCCATCCTGAAGCTGTCTATAAGCACCCAAGGCAAGTGTCACCTCGTTAGCACACCAAAGGCACTTTTATCACTTAGGGCATACCACCAATTTTAGCAGCTCTGTGCCAGGAACTGGGAACAAAGACCAAATATATATTTATCCCAACCTCCATGATTTTTGTTAAATGACAAAATTAGAAAGGTTTTAGATGCTATTTGCAGACATTTCTCTGCAAATAACACTACAGATGTGGGTAGTATTTGTTCCCGATCAAAAGAAAGCCAATTTGGAGTAATTTTCACCATATTTTCTCTTTAGCACTGGTTGCTTTAGAGAAAAATGTTGATCTGCTAGATAAAGATCTTGATCATAGAAACTTCCAAATCTAGAAGTGCCTTGAAGCTAAGTTGAGGAATTATTGGTTTTTTTATCTACATTTCAACAGCAATACCCCATGCTTCCTACTTCCTATCAGTGGTTCATTATGGCTATTAATTAATATTAATAATTATGAATTAAGCAATAATCACTCTGCTTTATAAGATTCAGACTTGGGTTCAGGTAGACATACTCATGAGGCATAACAGACTTCAACTAGGACCAAGTTCACTCAGCTTTGCTAAAGGACAGGGGGCCTGAACTGTCCCACACTACACTGCAAAGGCAGAGCAGATACCCTGTGACTCCCAGGCAGTTTTTGGTGTCCTAGTCATTCTGAATTCGGAAATCTTGCAATCACAAGAGCAAGTCCAGATGACCTCAGCTTGGGTAAGCCTTCAACTCAGCCCCCTATGACTATGCCACCTGTTCGGTGGATTCCAGGCAGCTGGATGGGGGCAGGGCATCAGCCAGGAAAGGAACAAACAATCAGACACTGGCAGAGAAGCCCCAATAGTGTCTCGAAATCACCCGACGATTGATGGACTCACCAGCAAATCTCAGAAGGACAAGGCCCCCAAACTTCCTCTGCCCACCCCAGACTATAAAGTTGCTGCCCAGCCAGGGTGTGTGGCACTTCTCGTGCCCGCCCTCACTACGGTGGTGCAGGTAAATCTGGCCAGAGAACCCCCATCCCAATAAAAAACATCCGTGCCTTGCTCAACACCCACGTTTTCCCTTTTTTATATATAAACACCACCTCGTCAGGAAACCCCTTAGGCACATAACCAGCCCTAACTCTGCAGGGCACTTGCACCCCACAGTCAATTCTCCTTGATTAATCTGGACCATATACATGTACAGTCAGACACACATGTATAATCCTCATTGCCAGGAGCTGCAGGACTAAGTGCTTAAAGGAAAGTATAAGGAACGAGGGGGGAAGAAGAAAGAGGAGCGCAGTGATCTCAACTGTAACAGGTTTATTTGGGAGAAACCTGCAGAGGGGGGCCCAATAGTCTGGGACTCGCTTGTTGCTTACAGCCTGGGGTAGATGTCAGAGCAAATTATGGGGCTGGAGCGATGGCTCAGAGGCTACGGCACTTGCCTGGCATGCTCAAGAACGTGGGTTCAAACCCTAGCACCACATATACAACGAAGTGTCTGCCCAATGAAGACCCCATGAAAAACTAAATTGTCTCTCTTTAAAAAAAAAAAAAAAAAAAAAAAAAAAAAAAAAAAAAAAAGGAATGAGGGAGGAGGCTGCCAGGTTTGAATTTTCTAGTTAAAACAGGAGTTTCAATAGAGTGTGATTTTTCTGATAAAGGTGCAAGTCAGTAGATTTTTAAACAGTGAGTTGGGGGGGTCTAATGTCTGGCTCACATGAGTGATTTCTGGTAATTTTCCATATCCATCAGAAAGGGCTAAAAGAAACAGCCAACACTACAAACATAACAAAAACCAAAAAACGCTCAAATGATAATCCAGCCTGTACCTCAGATTGGTCTTTAAAGAAGTACTGACTGGTGATTTTTTTGCTGCTGTTGTTATTTTTTTCTCTAACTCAATCTAGAATTCCAAAGCATATCTTTTATTCTGGCTTCAGCCCAAATCTCGTAAGGGAAAGCAAACCCAGGGGTTTCTCCTAGCATCTGCCAAGTTGGCACCACATATATTTAAGAGTATTGTTCTCTTGCTCCAAGAGGCAATTTTTTTGAGAAAGTCAATTTTATTATTGTCATCTGACACTTAGTTGGGTATATGGTTCTGGAATCTGAACCCAGGTCCTCACACATGCCAGGCAAGCACAACACCACTGAGCCACTGCTCCAGCCCCTCCAAGATGCAATCTTGAGATAATAGTAACATCATATCCTTTCCCAGTATCACTGTGTGTGCTCCATTCCTATCTGTCACAACCTCCCCTTTGCCCCTTCATCTCAAAGCAAATGATGAACCTGAATCTCTGGAATCAGCCATGCTATCCACCTATAGTACAAATCAGCCTCTCCAAACCTCCCCTTTATTCAGTTCCAGGAAGGAGGAATAAGGTTAGAAAAAAGCAAAGAATAAGGGATCCATACAAGTGAGCAGCGGGCAGCATTTAGAGTCAGTCTAGACCCATAAGGTAAGACACTATGCAGCATAAGTAGTCTTTGAGGAGGGAAAAGTACACTTAAATTCCAGGTAATCAAACTAGCATGCTGAGTGAGCTGCAAGATCTCTTTTCTGTGTAGTCTTGATCCAAGTTATTCCCCCACATTTTGAACTGAATGAACCTTACATTTTAGCTAAGTAAATTAATCATCTTCTGCTGATCATATATGCTATTAGGAGTTCCCCCATTCTTCCTTATTTCTTAAAAAGATTAGAATATCAATATGAAAAACAACATTTGATGGTCATCAAATCCAAATCTCTTCTTACAGGTTGTGAGTCGATACTGGAGAATTTAGGTACCCTTGGGGGAAGCAGTAAATGCATCCCTTCCCATAAGGAAATGACTTGTGCTTGGCTTCTTTTCAAAACTTATGTAAGATGGCAAGCTAATGCTTTTTCAGTCTTTTGGACTTCCTAAATAGTTTTCACTGTGTCTAGCTTGGTGAGAAGCCATGGACAGCCAACACTCATCTCCAGGACCCACCTACTTTACACATAAGCCAAATAGGACTTTTATGAGAACTGAGAGATTACCACTCCTGCTTCTCCTGTTTATCTCACTAAAGTGAATTTCTTACTGCAGTTCTGTTTAATGTTCAGTTGAAAGTAGGTTCAGTGGGGAAGGGGGAGGGGAGAACTATGATATGAGGAGTACCCAGATCTATTCAATTGCTATGTGTTCAATAAGCAACCTAGCACATTTGATCTCCTAGGAGGCAGAAGTAGATAACGTCAATAACTAAAGGTTTGGAGATGTTACCCTACTCGCAAGCTAACAAATTATGTGGCCACTCTTTCATGGTGGAGGAAACAGGACCTTAGATGGAAAGATTTTCTCATGAAATAACAACCATGAAGCTTCACATTTACCTGGCTTTTCCTCATACCAGTGGACAGGGTGCTGCAAGCATCCAGGCCCAAGGTGGCAAAAGAGTTAGCATGTGTAAGAGCAAGAAGAATACAGTGTGTCTGGAGACAGTCATCAAGGGACAAGTAGGATGAGGACATCAGCAAGGGAAATGAAGCCTGTAGATCACAAGATATCCTGACTTTTATTCTAGAAGGCCCCAGTGAAGCCATGGAACTCTTCACAGGTTAGAAATGTCATAATCTGACCTGCATCTCAAGGTGTGACATGGCTGCAATGTAGAGAAAGACATCAAGAGTGAAAAGCTTAGTTCAAATGAGAGGTGAGGATGGCTTCATTAGGTGATGGGGAAAATGGAAAGATGGAGATCAATTTAGGACAATGTGGAGACTGAATTAACAAATCTTGCATGTTTAATGGTAGGGAGAGGTTCTGTTCTGGGAGTAAAGGAACAATGAGTGTGATGCATCTGTTTCAGGCCTGAAGGAAAAACAAATGTAGAAGAGGATAAGTAGGAAATGAGACTAGACAAGCCAGGGGATGCAATTGGAAATGTGCATAAATTTTGGAGTGTTATCATTTGGGATTTAAAAGCCACGAGACAAGAGAATCCAATGAATGACTACAAAGACCAGACCAATACCATGGATGTGGGCAAAGATTTGGCCGCAAGAGTAGACATCATGGTATTTATGGTAAGAGAACAAAACAGTGGCCCAAAATCCATTAGTAGGAGACTGACTAAATAAAACCATTAAAATTATGCTGGACAGTGTATTTACTCACATGAAAAGGGATACATGTTATTAAAAGTGTTACTAGCAGCCAGACAGTGGTGCACGCTAGCAATCCCAGTGGCTGGGGAGGCTGAGGATCTGAAGTTCAAAGCTAGCCTCAGCAATTTAGTGAGGCCCTAAGCAACTTATCAAGACCCTGTTGCAAAACAAAAAAACAGAATGGGTTGGGTATGTAGCTCAGTGGTTGAGCCACCCTGGAAATCAATCGCTAGTACAAAAAGAAAAAAAAGTTATTAGGTAATATGTGGTTGAGCCCATTTTTACTTGAGAAATTGTCCATGTACTTTAAAATAAACTTAATATAAAGCCAACAGCAAAATATTAACCAATTCTGAGTGGTTATAGATTTTTATGGCTATTTTCTAAATCTTCATTGGACTTATTGTATAATAGGAAGCTAAGGAAAAAATTTGATGCCTCACTTCTCATCTTTGGGACTAAGTCGTGCTTCTAGAGACACACAGGTAGGCACCAAGCTGACCTCAATTGACCGGAATACTTCAACTTTTATTATTTATGTAGCTAGCAGCTCTGAACCTTGGCTGTACATTAGAATCTGCTGGGAAACTTATTTTCCTAGGCCAGGGCCCTGCCCCTAAAGATTCTGATTTAATTGGCCTGGAAAGTGGACCAGGCATCACTCCTTAGGTGCCCTGGATGATTCAGCTGGTCAGGAGGGTATGGAAACCACTAGAAAGCCCTGGCTTAGTGCTTCCAAAGCACATTCTGAAAATTTAGAGAGGAAAGGAAGCTAGAGGAGGAATTGTAGAACGAAGGAACCTGGAAATGAAGGATTAAAGAGAAATTAATCAAGACACAGAAATCTAAGGAGAGGTTGAGAACTCATCCTACCTCAAAATAGCTTTTATTTCACACCACTTAGCTGCAAAAAACTGATCCCAGCACAGAAGTCGACAGTAAGAGGCTGTTCTGAAGCTGCTGGAGCAGGTGTTTCCTCCTGAAAGGGGGCGGGACAGAACTGTAAATCTCATTTTGGAAGTTTGAGCCCTGGGGATACTCTTCTGTGGTGCTGCCACTCTCACTGCCATCTGGACTGCATCTCAGCTACGGTTTCTGGGGCAGCCCTCCATCCAACTGGCAGCCCTAGGGCTTGCATTCTCGCACAGCATGTGAACAGGAGGGGGAGAGCCTTTGGCTAGGCAACCCTGGGGTCTCCTTCCCTCCAAAGATTCTCACCAGTGATCCTTGCCCTGCTGGCTGCCTCTCTAATTGGCCCACACTGTGGGGAGCAATTGAGATTAAATGGCCACTTGCTGGGTGGCTGGGAGGAAAGGCCCGCAATGTTAGGCGCGTGTATGGCTCTATTTGGAGCGTGTGCTGTACCCCAGGCTTGAATGAAGCAACTGCTGCTGTTGAAGCTCGCTCATGGATGTTCCTTTCAGCCACGTCAAAGCAGGCACTTAATTTGGGTTTGCAAAACAGCCTTCGAAGTCAAACCAGCTCATCCTGGAGCCATTCTAGAACATCCCGAACAGAAGTCATAAGGCACAGAAAGAACAGGGAAGGAGGAAATTTAGGGCTGTGAATCAAGAAAATGGGTTACTATACCATTGCCAGGTTGCTCTGAGTAACCACAGAGGGGTGCAGAAAAAGCCCCCTCCTCTGGATAACCCTCAGAACTCTTGAATCTTCCTAAGGATGCTGAGCACCAAAGCCATCCTGATTCTGCACCATGGATGTCAAGCCCTATATCTGGGCTCTGCTGACAGGGTGACAGGTAAGCAGGTGGTTTCCATGTTCTTCTGGGAATGTTCTCTAAGGTGAACTTCAGGAGCCCCTACACAACCCCATAGTAAAGAATGGATGGGACAGCCTCAGGGCTGATGCCAATGCCAATCCCTTGGCAAATCCAGCATCTGACCACTTCCTGTCACTTGTGCAGTCACACCCCTCTTAGGAGTACTATGACCTCATCTCCTGCTACTTTCCACCTTCCTATGTTCTTGCCTCAGTGCCTTTGCGATTGCTTCCCTCTTCAGATCCGTGTTGCAGAGTAAACTGAACTTCTAACAGAAGCTTTCCACCTCGTACAAAGGAGTTACAAGTACACACCAAGACAAACAAGGAAAATCGCTGCTTAGGATGATTAGCTATAAGCCAATTATAAATTGGAGGTTGCCTACCGCAGCCCCTGGATCCTAGATGAAATTAGCTGACATGGACAATGGTTTTTTAAAACTTTTCATATGTAGGTGACAGTTTTTTCTCCTCTTGTATCTACTTCAGCCCAATGTGCTAGGCAATCATTAAACTGAAAATAAGAGCATGCAAAACAATCAGACTTGGAGAGGTGAGTTAACTACACAGGAAACTAAGGCGTCTCACACACGGTTCCGCAGGCAATGAAGAGCAGAGCAGGGAGAGGCAGGCAGTGGCACGAATAGGACCCATCAAAGAAGGCAACTGCTGCTCAGTACCAGCCAATTACCGGTCCATGGGAATGTGGGTCTGGGATTAGCAGATAAAATTTTTCAGTATGAACCAGAAGTGAAAGCGTATGCAAAAAATCCGTTTTTAAATATTGACAATACAGATTAAAAACAAAAAGTGACATAAATTAAATTACATCTTTAGGCAAACTCAGCAAACAGGCCAACAATTTGTGACCTCTGAGTTGACACTGAGCATGTTAGAGAAGAAGGAATGAGACCAAAGGAGTTCTATAAAGCGCGGAATGAGGAATTGTGACCTCCTAAGCTGGAGGTCAGGAAAGGTGTGGGAAACGGGTCTTAAGACAATGCCTGAAGGACGTGACTCAGCTGAGGCAGATGTGTGTTCTGCACAGCCAATGCACGGACGGGACGACAGGCAGCACGGAGAGGGGTACGACAGGCAGCACAGAGGCCGGCCAACTGAGGCATAGGGTGGCAGGATACCTCCTCATCCTTTCTGCTTCCTGATCTTCAGCTTCTAAGAATACAGGCATCAGGGCTGGAGCAGAGGCTCAGTGGCTACCACGCTGGCCGAGCACCTGGGTTTGCACCCCAGCACCACGTACACAACTGTCAGAACAATGAGAACCAGAAGAAATGCTAAATAAAATTCATTCTCTCTCACTGTCCCTCTCAAAATATATATAAATTTATATAAATATATATGCCTCTGTGTGTGTATACATGCCTATATGTATGTATGTGTATGTGTGTGTATACACACACACACACACACACAGAGGCATCCCTGTGCTCCTTGCCTCCAGGTAGAAGTCACAAGCAACCTGGGACTGCACAGAACTTGAGCCTAAACTCAATAAGCCACTGAGGGTAAGGGTAGAATCCTCAAGAAGGGTATTTTGATCAAAAAATTGGAGTCCCTTCCAAAACCGTGGCTCTGCCCCCAAGGAAGAGTGAAGTTCAAGTTTCCTATAACCCAGTAAAATGGAGGCTAAAAATAAAACGTTTTACACACTTGGGTTTGTGGACTGAGGTTGAACCTGGCTTCTCTAAAGAGGCCTTCACTGAAGGTGAAGATGAATAGATCAGAAGCAGTATCCAAGACTACCATAGAGAGCTTTTTCCAGGCTATTGTCACTATAATACACAGTCCCTAAGACAACCCTCAATGATTCTCCCACTCCTGGTATCCATGCCCTGCTGTAGACACTCCTAACAGTATTGGAGTGTGTGTGACCAATAACATAGCAGACGTTATGTGATGACATGTCATTTTTGGACTAGGCTATAAAAAGAACTGCGGCTCCCGCTGCTCTTTCATGGATAGCTTGCTCCAGGAGAAGCTAGTTTCCATGTGTGAACAGCTTCATCAGGGGCCCAAGCAGTGAAGAAGTGAAGCCTCTAGACCACCAGGGTATAGCTGAGACCCTCAGACCAATGGCTTGCACTTAGCCAAGGCCTGCTAATGACCACGTTCATGATCATGGAAACAGATTCTTCATCCTCTGCAGAGACTTGAGATAAATCTAGGTGGCAACTTGAATGCAACCTCAAGAGGGACTCTGAAACATAGCCCCATGATAACCACTCCCAGATTTCTGACCTTAGAAATTTCAGGATAAAAAGTAGAGTTTTAAGCTGTTGCATTTTAGGGTAATTTATAACATAGCAAAAGATAACCAATTCACCCCCACATAAATAGATGAAGTGGATACTGAACCTAGCAAATTAGGAAGTAAATCATTGGCCAACAGCAAAGTACAGAAGTACTGCCCTATTTCTGCCAAGTGATGTCGCGCCAACCCTCTGCTAGAGGAACTGATTCAGGAAAGAAGCGTCAGGTGGATAGCTGGGTACAGACGCAGAGCCACACTCTGTACTAGGCACTTGTGGGCATTCCAGAACAGATCTTGTACAGAAATGATACATCAGCTGGGGGGCATTTGCCACCATGGCTTCAGCAGTCATGAAGCCAAGCATTTCCCAGGTTTCTGAGCAGCATCAAGTCAAAGCTTCACAGGCTGGGCAGCCCAGGAATCAAGTCGGGTGATTTAAGGTAAAGACTAATTTTCAAGAGCAGCAAATCTTTGCAAGTCACTTCTCTATACTCCCACTCTTTTTTTTTTTTTTTTTTAAACACAGAAGGGGAACATTTGCTGTTTTTTTAGTGCCTAGAGCCTTAGCATCTGCCCCCTTGTCTTTTGGGAACTGGGTATTACACTGCTTGCTGATTTTCAAAGTAGCCATTAATCACTTAGTCCTATACTCCGATGACAAGCCAGAAGTCATTACATGCTGGCGCACCGAGTTGGGTTAACCCAGCACTTCATCCCCACATACCTAACTTTGTTCCCTATAGCCTATGAAGCTAGTGGGTGCAACCCGGAACCCTAGAAGTGAGGAGAGAAGCTAACATGGAAAAGCCTGCAACCCAGCCCCCTCTAGACAGATCTTCCATGGATTTTCTTCCAGTACCTGGGTCTTTGCCCATGTACACCCTTCTGTCCTGGGAGACACCCCATAGGAGAGTGCTTCCTGAATGGCCTCAATGACTTCCCTAAACCATGGGTTGCAGGTGGCCCCATCACTGCTCTCAATTTCTATTTAAGTTTTCAGTCCTAAACAAGTTCACTTTGGATCCCAAAACTTAAAAGAACTCTAACTTAGCACAGGGCTCTCTCCAGAATTCACAGCACTCCACTCTGATGACTCTTCATTTTAAGCTTGTGAAAAAGCCTCTCTCACAAAGGACCAAGTTGGTTTTGAACTCTTCTGGAAGTTGGGAGGCTGGGAGCATTGATGTGAGCCTGTGGTATCAGAGAGTAAGGGCACCTTGTGATGAGTGGCCCCTGTCAAGCATCCAAAGGTATATACCTTTGGTCTTTCTTTGCACCTTTGGATGGATATGAGGAGATGCATATACGTATGTATGTATCTATGTATATACGTGTGTGTGTGTGTGTGTGTGTATACACACACACACACACACAACTTTTGTTTTTGTTTGTGGGTTTTTTTTTTTGACTTCCTAAAGGAAAGGACATTTGAGAAGGTGAGTGGTGACTCAAAGCAGACCAGGGTGTGAACTGGGAATGATGTGGAGGCAGCTCATTCCTGGCTCCATGGACTAGTCCAAGCAACTGTGGATAGGGCCAGAAGAGCTACTGCAATGAGTAGTTCTAGAAGCTTGGTAACCCTGTGGACAGCAAGTAGCTGGGGCCCAACAGATGCAATGGGGCACTGTTGCTGGAGAACCCCTTTCCAGTAGAAACACAGCTCCCATCCCCAGAAAGGTCAATTTCTGAAACCATTCGCATCCCCAATTCCATGTGTTCCCCCACAGAATCCAACCTGCCACTTGTGCACCTTGGCCTTGGCAGAGCCAAGATTTAGAATCATTCCAAGAGATCTGAAAAATTCTATCTGATCTCCAAGGATAAATTGAAAGTCTTCAAGTCACTAGAGTAAGCCTACGGCCATGGAGTGCAAGTAGTATAGGAATTTTCTCTAAAATAGCTAGTCTATTTCCGTCAGTCCTCAAGTGTGCTGCTTGTAACCATTGAGAGCTATCATGGAGAGGAAGAAGATTGGCACTAGGTCAGCATCAAAGCTTAGCCACACTGTCAACAGAGGTCATGGACGGCCCCAGGTCTTACATTTGGTAATCATACCAGGAGGCTTCCTCCCACCTTGGATGGCCACACACCTGAAGAGGTGCTTTTGGAAGCCTCCTGTAGATATCAATTCCATGGTCTCCCAGCAATACATATGCTCATTTCCATGAGCCAATGATCTCTAAACTTATCCCAAAAACAAAACTTGAAGAACCCCATTGTATAGAACAGGTGGAAACAGAATTTTTGTTTAAAGGAGGGGACATGACATCAGGATCCTGCAGAACCAAGTCATTATCCACATGGTAAAGGGCTGGAATGGTGGCTCCGTGGTTGAAATGCTTGCCTGGCATGTACAGGGACCCGAGTTCGAACCCCAGCACCACATGCACAACTAAATGTCAGAAGCAAAGGCCAGATGGAAAATTTTTAATAAAAATTGTTTCTCTCTCACCGTCCCTCTTAAAAAAATTCACATGGTAACATTAGTGTTTCTGAATCTAGCCAAATAGGTCTGTTTGCTGCCATGCTGATACCTGTTTTATATTTGTGGAATATAGTCCTCTGTAGAGGGCTCTGTGACTCTGGCAAGGGAAGCAGTCTCTCTGGGAGCACTATGGAATGCCCTCAGGGACCTAACAGCTCTACCCTGTGACTAATGATAGATGCGGGTTAAGTGACTGTAAAACCCAGGGTCTGGCACAATTGTTGGAAACCTGACCACTTCCTTTAGAGCACTGGTTCTATGATGTCCTTTGGGACATTGTTTCTACCTGGGTAGCCATTGGATCTGGCTTTTTCACTTTCCTGCACTTTTTTTTCCCTGCTTAAGGTAGCCAGTCAATACATGCAACCAGAAACCTGACTTTCAAACCCTCCAGCTAGGGATAAACAAGTTATTTCACATAGGGAAGAAAGAGAAGACTCAAATATCTCCCAAAACAGAATTACACCCCTCACTCCACATACCCTTTGCTCCTCTTTGGAGTGAGAGAAATGGGTATATGATCTGCTTGGGAGGGAAAGCCATCACAGAGAAACACCATTATCATCTAGTTGGTCACCACCATGAGCCACTGGGGATCAGCTCTAACTGGACCTAGAAAACAGGTAAACGGCATCCTGGAACTTTACACTTAAAAGGGTATTAACAAAGAGCTCCTATTGTCCACTGGCTGAGGGGCCCTCACCCAAGTTGCACAAGGAATCATGGGAAGTAGGTTCCCACAGACACCCCTGGGAGGCAAGAGCAGCTCCAGTCCAAGTATGGTGTTCTAGGCAAGAAGTGCTAACACCTGCCAACTGCCCACTCAGGCTGTGCCTGGAACCAGGGCAAGGCCAGAGGGATGCGAGGCCGTGCGCACGTCTGATATCATCCCAAAGGCTGCTCTCTTGCAGCATTTGAAGCTTCTCAGAAGGTTAGTACCATGGAGTGCAACATAGTCATTAAAATCAGAAATTATCATTGCCCAAGCTCCATCACTTGTAATGTTATTTCTACAACATGCACCACACCCCCAATGGATGCTAGACCCAGATCCTACCAGTTCTTGGTCTCTTCCTTTAACACAATGTCATTGTTTGGGATTAGTTACCAAGAGGCTGGGCAGAGGGAATGGGGCTCTAAGGTTTAGGTTTGGAGCACAGAAGAAAAGAGACCATATTTAAGATCAGACCCTATTATGCCTCATGGTCCAGCCCAAGCTTTTCAGACGTTGTATTGGGGATGTGCAGTGTGCATTAAAGACTCTAATAAAGTGACATGCTGGTGTCCCACACCCTGCTATTCCTTGATTGTAGAGATCCCTCAAGGGTCTCCAAGAAAGGTGTGACTGAGCCAAAACATGATATAGGGTCCCTCACCTTGAAGCCACCCACGCACCTGCCTTCACCTATGACACCAGCACAGATGAAGGCATGAGTGAGACATTCATTCCATTGATGACCAGGAGCCCTTCACTCCTCTCAGCTTTTTACATTTTTCAGAACTATCTACTTCAGGTTATTTGCATATTTGCAGACCATCTCCCCACCCTCTCTTGAGCAATGCAGTGCCCCTTAACCACCACATGACGCAGTGATGAAAAGTAGCCTAGAGACATTCCAACCATGCTTCTGTGATAACATCTGAATGGATTATCATTGACAACTACAAATGAAGGGATGAGTTGGAGATTCAAATTTTCTTATGAAGTTTATATTAATTTCATTCTTCATTCCTACTGATCTTGTAACATTGACACTTACAGTCATTAAATACTTTCAGCAAACTATTTCCCTAAGTCTAAAATCACCCATCCTAATTAGCCAATTTCTTTCTCAAATCCATTAAGTGAAGGTGAGATGTTGTAACAGTTTTTCTACGAAAAGGATAGTTATTCAAAGAGCATTAATGGGTCTGAAGACATTAAAGAGGGTACTTATTCAAGTGCAATATCTGTATCATAGATCCATGGAGTATATGACCATTATAAGGTGACCTCTACACTGACAAATTATGTTGCTAACTCAGGAAGAAGCAGCCTTATCCAGTGCTAGAATCAAAACTGCCCATCATGGTCACCCTGACATAATTCTCTTCTGATCCTTGTGTGTAGAGAGGTTTTCAAGCAGCCACACTGTGACCAATAACAGCATCTTACCTCCAACTTAACTTTGTTGTATTAGACACATCCTTCATATCTGTGCCAGGATTTGTTTGTGTTCTCAAATTTAAAATCTACTCACAGATTAAATTTAATTGGGAAGAAGGAAGTAAGATGAACCCGTGTCACAGGCACACTCTGCCCAAACACTGATGTAAAGGTACTATGGGAAACAGTCCAGTGGATGTGGCAGTTGTCAGGAAAGCAGTGGGTCACAAGTGGTAATCTCTCTCCTTTTGGAGAATTGCTCCCCTACCCTCCCCAGTCATGTAGTTCTAACCCACCTGCCAATCTCAGAAACTTTTTGCATATACAAGCAATGCATATAACTCTCCTAGAAAGCTTTGAATGCCAAGGTAAGGCACTTGATCTTTATTTAATCAGGAGGGAGCCACTATAGGTTATTTTTTTAAAGGTATAATTTAGATGCAATGTAGGCAAATATATACTATAGATTATTATATAAAATTTAGACATAACTAAATCTTCCCAAAACACTATTATCAGAAGAGTTCAGAATTACACAGCGTAGGCTTAAGAGCAGATTTGAAATGACAAAAGCAAACAAACCCTAGACAATACCAAAAGGTCCAACATAGGTAAAATTGGAGTCCCACAGAGAGGTAAGATAAAGATATAATTATTTCTTCATATATTTTATGCCCTAAGTTTTCTAAATGTGGTAAGAAATGCAAATTTACAGACCAAAGACTTAGGATTCAGTGAATCCTAAGCAGGATAAATACAAGCAAACCACATCTAGGCACATCATAGTCAACTGCTAAAAAAAAAAAAAGTAAACAATCTTGAAGCATCTAAACAAAAACCACCGTTATATTTAGGAAAATAAAACTAGGACGTATTGCTGGCTTGTCATCAAAAACAGAGGCAAGAAGTATAATGGTGTCTTTGAAGTACAAGGGGGAGAAAAACATGTCACCCCAGAATTACATAAGCTATGCATTATGTGTATACAGAGAGCCTATCCATAACATGTGAGGTAGAAATTGAAGCAGGCGGCTGTAAGATACATTTTAGATGAGACAACATAAAGTTAATTCAAAGATATAGCTGAAGCTATATCTTGTAATCTCTAGAGTAACCACTAAAAAAGTGAACAGTTGAACTAAAATGAAACTCAAAATATTTAACATAAAATTGGAAAGGACAGGGACAAAAAAGAAACAGGGCAGGGCTGGAACAGTGGCTCAGCAATTACAACACTTGCCCAGCATGTGAGAGGACCCCGATCTGAACCCTAGCACCACATATACAACTAAGTGTGAGAGCAATGAAAGCCACATGAAAACCTGAATTCTCTCACTGTCCTTCTCTTAAAAAAAAAATGTAAATAGGTTTAAAGTAAATTAGTGGAAGAACATACACCACACAAGCAAGTATATGAAAACTAGAGACTGCATTAAGATTGGATGAGATGCTCTTTAGGACACCAACAAAGGAATATTTCATAATTACAAAAGCACCAGCTTTTTGGGAGGATTACCATAAATGTAAATAAGCCAAATGATGGAATTTAGGAGTATATGAAGTAAAAATAGAATTAAAAGAAAAATCCATAGTCACATCTGAAAGTTTTGGGGGTTGTTTTTTTTTTCTTTTTGTAGGAGGTATTCAACTCAAGGGTGCTTAACCACTGAGCCCCATCTTCAGCCCCTTTTATTTTTTATTTTGAGACAGGTCTTACTAAGTTGCCTAGGGCCTCGTTAAGTTGCTGAGTACTGAAGCTGCCCTTGAACTTGCGATTCTCCTGCCTCAGCCTTCCAAGCCACTGGGATTGCAGGCATGTACCACCACACCCCACACCCAGCTATATCTGAAGAATTTTTAAAACTCCTCTCAGTTATCAACAGAAAACCAGATTAAAACTTTTTAGCATGTGTGAATATAAACAGTTCCCATCATTATGTATAACTTTAATGCATCAATTTAAAAAAAAAAAAACTTTGAAAGGCAATAAGGATGGAGATTTCAAAAACACTATTGATCCACTTAACCCAAGTGACATTTGTAACATGCTTCATCAAATTCAGAATATACACGTCAAATTTGAAATCATACAGCATATGTTCTCTGTCCACAGAATTACAATCAGGTACCTGAAAAAAAAAAAATCTAGAAATAGTACTCTAACAAGTCAAAGAAACTGAAGAAAATTAGAACACTAATTAGAAATAGTGTTTTGATTAGATTGTTAATTTAAATAAAAACAAGTTAAACTCCATGTTGTTATAATTAAGTCATTGTATAATCATCTGTCATATACACCTAAAAAAGAACCAATTAAAAATACCAAAAAATAAATTTTTAAATAAAATATTCAGATGTAAGATGCAGCCAAAACAGGGATATGGCTCACAGGAAATTATAACTACAAATGTTTTCTTTAGAGAAAAGTCTTAAATCAATGATCTATGATTTCATGTAATAGCTAGAAATAAACTCAAAATAAGTAGAATATAAATAAGACAATAAGTCAATGAGATAGGTAAAAATAAAAGGAAAAAATAGAATAGAAAGAAATTAAGGTCAACAGTTGGTTCTAAGAAGAGATTAACAATTGATTAAACCCAGCTACTCTAAGGCCAAAAAATAAAATTACCAATATTAGGAATGAAAGCCATTAAAGTGGGGGTTGGAGCGGTGGTTCAGCATTTACAGCGCTTGCCTGGCATACACGAGTATGAGTTCAAACCCCAGAACCACGCACACAATGAAGTCTCAGAGCAACAAAAGTCACATGAAAAACTAAAAATTGTTTCTTTCTCACTGTCCCTCTTAAAAAAGACATTAAAGTGATAATAGAATATCACAAACTATGACAATAAACTAAGCAATCTAGATGAAATTGACAAATGGAAAATACATCTTACCAGTTACACAAGAGGAAATAACTTTAGAAGTCATTAAAACTGTATCTATTAAACTGCTTTCAAAAATGCTTCCCATAATAAGGCCCCAGAACCAAATGGTTTCATTAGTATATTCTATCAAATGTTTTTAAACACAAATTTTTTCAGATACAGAATTTGAGACCAAAATATTTTGTGAAGCCAGCATTTCCCTCATATCAACATCAGAGAGAAATGATCGTATTACCTTAATTGACACAGTGACCCTCCCAGGGGATCAGATAAGGATGTGCATAGGTGAATACCTGATAGCACCATGCTGCAGTTAAATGCCTTGAAGACGATGCATCCACAGTTGTGCATACATCTTCAGCAAGCACTGAATGGAAAGAATCAAACTCGGTGTGGAACCATCTATCAAATTGGAACACAATCCACTGCACATTGAAGAAATCATACATCTCCAAGGACCTATTAAATGCATTAGAATAGCTGCGATTGAATGAGTAGGTTTTAGGGACAAGGTAGACATGTGGCCATGAAGTGATCCTCAACCCCATGACCACAGGGGACAAAGGGTTGAAAAATGCCGAGTCTGAAAGTGCTGTTATTAGGATATGTAGAACCATATATAACCATAATAACAATGTTAAGGAGTCTAGCCATTGCTTTCATGGAAAGTTCAATGGCCCGGCTTGCTTTACAGAAATAACGAATAAAAGTATATGTAAGTAAAGGAAAGCACATTGCTATTCATCATGGTATATGCAAAATGGGATGGCATATATTTTCTGGTAGCTGCAAAACATAAGTCATAATAGTGCTTATTACATGTTTCAAAGGAAAGGTAGCCGATTACCCAGGTGCTATGAATAAATACCCCAACAGGAGCATACAGATTCATTAGAATTGAGACTGCTTTCTATTTAACGAGGAACTTTTCTATGGGTCTGTAGAACAGCAAAGAGCCCTGAACACACATCAGTTGCAATGAGTCGTACCTGGTCTTTCATTCCTTTCTAGAAGCAAGCACCTCAGGACTGGAGGATGTCCTCAGGCATACGAGAAGGAAAAGGATCCAACCACTGAATAATCGAATTGCATTTTAAATTCCTGTGAAAGAGAGAAGAGGCACAGTTCCAGTTTAGCCATTTAGCATGTGAATTACACATGGTTTTAGATGATGCTCTTTGGACAAGAGACTCGTCTTTATGTCTAACTGCTGGAAAGGGTGCAATAAATACATTTAGTCGACAGAAATAGCAAAAGCCATTAAAGTTATACTACTGAGGGGCTGGAGTGGTGGCTCAGCAGTTCCGGCGCTTGCCTGGCAAGCACTAGGACCCGGGTTCAAACCCCAGCACCACGTACACAACTAAGTGTTGGAGCAACTAAGGCCATGTGAAAAACTAAAGTTGTTTCTCTTTCTCTGTCTCTCTCACTGTCCCTCTCTCTTTAAAAAAAAAAGTTATATTACTGATTAAAGAAAAACTCAATTGAATGAGATGACTTCAGTCTCATTGTAGTACAATAGTCCCCCTTATCTTGGGGGTGGTGTCAGAGGAAATACATTCCAAGATGCCTAGTTGATGTCTGAAAACTCTAGTACCAGACCCTATAAATAGTGTTTTTTTCCCTACGCACACCTATGATAAAGTTTAATTTATAAATCAGTCACAGGAAGAGATAAACAATAATAATGTCAAACAATTACAACAATACTCTGCAATACAAGTTATTTAAAACTATTCCTGTAATTTTCCGAAACCATGGAAAGCAAAGTATGGATAAGAGTGGATCATTGGGGGCTGGAGCGATGGCTCAGTGGTTATGGCGCTTGGCTGGCCTGTATGAGTTCACAAGTTCAAACCCCAGCACCATGTACACAGCAAGGTCTCAGAGCAACAAAAGTCACATCAACAACTAAATAAGGTTCTCTTGATTATATCTCACTGTCCTTTAAAAACAACAAAAAAGTTATAATCACAGCAACTCAGGAGGCTGAGGCAAGAGGAACACAAGTTCGAGCCCAGCCTCGCCAATTTATTGAGAAGCTCAGCATCTTAGATCCTGTATTGAAATTTTAGAAAAAGGCAAAAGGACTGGGGATGTAGCTCAATGGTAAAGTAATTCTGGGTTTAATCCACTGTGTGCAGACACACAGAGGACTTCTGTATTCATGTATAGCTTTAAAAAGCTCCTATTGATACAAAATACCTATTTTGTTTGCCTACATTGGGGGGAGGTGTCTGAAAAATATTGATAACAGCAAGGAATATCTGAGAAAGATTTCACTCAAGAAGACCAAGTATATAATAGGGAGGAAAGTAAATTATCACAATGTTCTTGATTTGATGTTGATTTTGCTAATAAACTGTTTCCACACATGCTTGTGAACTCAGCATTACTGGGTTTCTCAAGACTTCAGCGCAGTAGAATCTGTGCACCATGGGAAAACTTAAGACCCTGTTAGGGTGAAACAGCTTGCACTACTGCTAAACTGTTAATATACTGAGGATGTAGTTATCTCACCCTTGCAGATGCTGTGCAAATGAAAACCCAGAATTACTCCAGGGCACAGGGGCAGGTAGGATACGGCATTTAAGAGAGGCACTACGTAGTTAAAATATCAAACACTTGGTTTGGATCATTCTAGGGCAAGGTGGCATGTGAGGGACAGGTAGGGGGTTGTTAGGGGAGGTTGCCTGCTCTCTCCTAAAACTCTTGTTCCAAACTTAGGCAAAGTTTTACCCTCCAGGCAAAAATAGGTGCTGTCCTCAGCTGGCAGCATCCTGGGAGGAAATAGCCTTTGGCACACCGCCATCTAGTGGCATCTTCAGGGAACTTAAAAAAAAAAACCTTTCCTTTAAGTTCATTTCAAAGAGAAAGCTTGCACTTTCTAGGTCCCCTGGACTTTAATAATGGCAGCACAGACTGCCTCATTTGAATCAATCCTGACACCTCTCAGGTGAGGACAACAGCAACTATCCCTCAAGTTATTGGGAAGATAAAAATGATTCACATTCACAAAGCTACTCTGGGGCAGAGCTAGGACACAGACATCTACCAAATGCCTACATTTAAAAACTTCCTCCCCACCCCCAGGGTTAAGCGGTTCAGAATAATTCAGCCTATCAGATTGCCCTCCACAAGGGCCCACAAACACAGGTGGCCAGAAGTGTGAGCAGAGACAGTAGCACTTCCACCGAGGAAGGGCAAAAAGCCCATGAAGTGTAAGATTTCCTCTCTATTTAGAGCCATTAGGACACAATTGGGGTTTTAACCATTATTTTGGTTCACCCCCTGCCTCCCCAGGAATCTGGTAGAACATTGGATCACACCAGAGAAGTGCACACAAAATCTCCCTTCTGATTTTGGGTAGTTCATCAACTCCCAAAACTGATCTACACAAACCTATGGTTCACACTGCCTCTGGACACTGGCCAGCAGGGACTTTCCCTCCAGTGCTGGGGGAATGGCTATGTGAACGCAGGGTCATTGCATACACTGGTCCTCATCTTTATCCCAGGACACATGTTTTATTCCTTCTCCTAATATGTGCTGCAACTGAAACCCAGATGCTGGAACTCTCCATAGTTAATGGCTAGCTGCCATTCGGCATTAAACAGTGATCCCAATGCCCATCCCATCCACTTTTCAGTGGCAGAGACAGCTGCACTGGGTTCACGGCACTGCTCAGCGATCTACGGCAATACTTCGAGCAAGCTGCTAGCCTGCAGTGAAGGAGCAGTGGTCCTCTGGGTTTCTAGCGTAGGTGCTCCTGTGTTAACCATCAGATGCCTCCAGCATGGAGCCCAGTGGTAGGACCCTACTGGCCAGTTGATTTCTCCACATATTTTCCTCTTTCAGAAGTGGTCCTTTCCTTCTGGCTACCCTCCAGCTGGGACTCCGTCTACCTCACTTGTGGTCACCAGGCACAGGTTCAGAAAGCCCCAACAGACTCCTTCATGATTCCAAAGGCTTGCTGGCGAGAGAGCCCAGCTTGATCTGCCCTTCCATGATCACTGAATTATTGCTCTTGGCAGAAAGCTCTTGCCCATGTTCTTGGCATGGGTCCCCTAGAACCAGTTGGCACACAAAGCAAGAGCTTTGAGTGGCACCTCTATGGGGAACTTCAGTCTTACCTCCATGAGCTCTTAATTATAACCTTATGAATTATGCATTCTTGAAGATGGCGGATTACTATGTGTGAGATGTGTGATTTTTCTCCATCTGCTTTTCTGTAGTATGGAACTGTTAACGACAGTGTTTCCAACCTTCCGTTACTACCTGACTTCTTGGTAGCTTTTTCGAGATGGCTGTTACGAACAAGTCGAGTAGGAAGACCCTCCGAAGCAGGTTGTGGAAGGGAGCTTTTTCCTGAGCACCCACTGTTAGGATTAAAGGAAACGTGTCCAGCACAGTTCTTACACCTGTCTGAAGTGCCTTCTTGACTAAGTCTCATGGAGATTTGAATCAGTCGTTTTGCTCATCTCATCCCTCTGAGAATGTTTTCCAAGAAATACATTATATTTGTATACAAGTTATTACAGTTCTAAAAATTATGGGAATTTGTTGGTTTATCATGGCATTATAAGATGGAAACCAATCTTTGAATTCATCTTTCTTTACTCAGGAGGTACACTATTGGCATTAGTCATTTTAAAGTTGAGATTAGTGGGTATCAAGAGGTAAACTTAAATCTGCAGCTGACTATGTTGGTCCTGAAATGGCATTTTGGGGGCTTTACTCTGTTCCATTTAGGTCAAGAATGAACTTTGAGCTTTGTTGACTGGTCAAAACTAGAATGGTTTTTTTTTTATTTATTTTTGAACAACCTTACAAGATTTTAACAAAATAATATAAAATGTGTAAATATTCTGGATATTGCAATTATCCCCAGGAGTGCCCCCCCAATTACCCTCCCTTATCCCTCCCTTCCCTTTCCCTTTATAACTCTAAAAAAAGGTATTAGATTATAAACATTACATCTTATCTGGATTTAACTCATGTTACTAGACCATCTTTCTCACTGTCCAGGGTCTAGTCCCCACCTCCACCTATGAGCGGAGACAATCGACCCTTAGATCTCTGGGTTAAGCTGATTTTACTCATCATGATCTCTTCCATAACCATCCATTTACCCTCGAAGGCTGCAAGGTCATTGTTTCTAATTGCTGTGTAACATTCCATGGTATAAATGTACCACAGTTTTTGGATCCATTCTTCCTGTGAGGGACACAGGATCTTTTTAAAGATAAATCCAAATATAAATTGCCTCTTCAAGTAAAACATGTATTTTTCTGCACATGCTGACCATGGAGGCCTTCAATATCAGTGTGAGGAGATGGGGATTAGCAGAAGCATCTCTGCATCTAGTCTCCTTTGGTCCCTCCGTTGTAGGAGGTTGTCCTGCTACACTGTGGTGTGATGGCACAGGTCTCATCTTTGTAGACTGAAAAATCCAACTTTGATTGCTTTTAGCAAACACTGTTCCTATTCCTTCCAAATTCTCCCTGAAGCCTTTCATTCAGCATATGTGCCTTGCCATCTGGAGCAAAGCCTATGGGAGTAAGGAGATGGCCACTGTGGCAGGAGCCTTGCCTTATGCATTAGTGAGGTGGCGCCTGTCAAGTCCAGATGAACAACTTGGGGTAAGAAGCAAAAGAGCTGGAACCTCAGCACAGCTGAGAAAACTGTGGGGTGAGGTGGCCTCGGCTGTGAGTATGAGGCAGGGCCCTACCATTGAGCTTCATGCAGGAGGCAGGCATCTAATGGTTAACACAGGAGCACCTACGCTGGAAATCCAAAGAGGACCACTTGCTCCTACAGTGCAGACTAGCAGCTTGCTCAAAGGTATGCCGAAGATCGCTGAGCAGTGTGGTGAACCCAGTACAGCTGTCCCTGCCACTGAAAAGTGGATGGGATAGGCAATGGGGTCACTGATCAGTACCCCATGGCAGCCTGCCATCAACTAAATAGGGAAAGTTCTAGCATCTGGGTTTCCATTGCAGCACATATTAGGAGAAAGTTACTCCCGGGGCTGGAGCAGTGGCTCAGCGGTTACAGCACCTGCCTGGCATGTGTGAGGACGCAGGTTTGAACCCCAGCACCACGTACGTAACTGTCAGAGCAACGAAAGCCACATGAAAAACTAGTAAAATTGATTCTCTCAAAAACAAGTTACTCTTATTTTGTGAAAAAATAGGAACGTCACAGTAGCATGGATTATTACTCTCTGATCTCTTAGGCACTTAACTGATGCTCACCCTAAGTTTTGGGAAACATTTTTCCCCAGTAAAGAATTCTTAAGCATATTTTATTTTTTGTTAGGATCATGCTTGTTCTACATATTTGCTAGAATACCCACCAGAGATCAAAGATACCTGTCACAGGATACCTGGAATTTTCTGAAGACCTCCAAATGCCAGAGAATCTACTTTTATGTTTTTCCTTTGTACTGGAGATCTCACCAAGGCCCCACACATGCTACGACAGTGCTCTACCACCAACTACACCCAAGCATCTCATTCCTGACCAATGTTTGTCAAGTGCCTAACATTGAACTCCAAGTTAACACATTCCAATCAGGGGAGCAAAGCCCATCGATGTGGCCATCATCGTGTTTTGCCATCTGATGGTGGAAAAAAATTCACAGGAATCAACCGTAGCTCAAAAACTAGTAAAAAAATAAAGTCCTTTATAAAAGTCACACTCAGCATTAGACTTTAGCCCCATATCCCAAGGACACAGGAAAAACCTGTGGCTGCTTCATTCTCTCACTCCCTTCCCTGGGTTGGGTGCAACCTCACAAGTCACTGACACTGGGATGGAAGTACAGGAACATCTCCCAAAATTAAGAGGGTTTTCTCATGGAATATTTCCTTCAGAGCACTAGTGACCACCCACAAAAGGGCAAAGAGCCGGTGAACTTTTCCCATGAGCACAGAGCTGCCAGGTAGACTTGGACAGGCACAGCGCTGGTGTGGCTTTGGAGCTCTGGCAAGCTGTGTTGATGACCAAGGTGGTCGAGAGAGGTATTCCACACTAGTAAGAGTTCTCTTGAAGCTACGGCTAACAAACCCAATGCCTAAAGAAGCATTATTTTTTAAGAGTACTTACATTTGACAGACTCAATCCTGTCTGCCCCTAGATAACTTAATAGCTGCCATGAGACAGAACCGAGACCCAACACCTGACCTGAAAGCAGAAACCTAGGAGATTACCAACTAAAATAGCTTCCATCTGGCCCCTTCTAGGCTACCACTAGAATTAAACGACTGGGTAGCGTTGCCATGGTGATCCAATCTCCACCATTGTAGATGAGCCCGTTCACGGAGGAAGGGTCACGAGGGCGGTCCCTGGTGGCCCTACATGGTTCATGCACGTTCTCTTTGTAAGATCATTGCAGTTCAAATGTTAGTATCTAACCCAAACCTGAAGCATCCATGCAATTACCAACACCCCAGTCTCCTTCCAAGTGCCATTATCCTGGACAGGCTGGGTGGGTAAGTTGTGCCAGGCCCTCTTTCTAGGAATGACCCTAATGTTAGCTACTAGAGTTTTCCCCACTTAAGCGTTAAAAGCAAAGCTAGTGTTCAACCTAACCATTTTTAAATTTTGTTTGTTTGTTTTTTTAAGAGAGGGACAGTGAGAGAGAAAGAGAAACAACTTTCGTTTTTCACATGGCCTTAGTTGCTCTGTCACTGAGTTGTGTACATGGTGCTGGGGTTTGAACCCGGGTCCTCGTGCTTGCCAGGCAAGCGCAGAAACCGCTGAGCCACTGCTCCAGCCCTTAAACTGATTTTTAAACTGGAAGCTAATACAAGAAGAGGTTGTAACCAAAAGTTACTCTGCTGAGGCAGCTGTAAAACTACTGGTCCCTAAGATGCGACTCCTTAGACACCTACGAAACTTAAAACCATTGACTCAGAGCCCTGCTTGTCCCTCCTGCTGCAGAGAAAACCGTGGTTCAGCACAACGTGCTGTGGCTTGGGGGCCTTACTCGGCAGAGAGCAAGCCAGAGACACAGAGGACTCATCTCAGTCACCACAAGGAGACACACGGCTGACCTTAGCTCTTCTGTCCTAGAGACTTGGCTTTTCCTACAGGCCCACTGCTTCAGTTCCCAGAATCACAAAGCTCTCCTCGAAGCTACTCAAGCAGCACACTTCCCAGAGGTCCTGAGATGCAGGCTGACTCCTGGTTATCTACGGAAGCAGAGGCTGCTGGTCCAGGGCTTTTGAAGCCTTGACTGGGCAGCCTGCTCAGCTGAAACCTGTAATTCCTCTCAGCTGCTCCCACAAGAGAGGCTCCACGTGAACCACCAGGCACTGTCTTCTAACCAGCAATTAGTACTCATGACTCCTAACGTGCCAGGCATACTCTTCAGAAAACTTGGGATGGTTGTGTTTTTGTGGAAGTACAGGGCCATTCTCCAGAGTCTGATAGGCCACTGGGAGAAACTCCTGCCCAGCAGTAGTAGAATTTAGAAGGAAAGGGTAGGCATTAGAGGAAGAGGATCAGGGCAGTGAGGAGGAAAAGAAAGGAAGTACTGAGCACGGAAATGGAGGTTATATTCCATGAATGTATGGTTATGCAAAAATGAACCCCATTATTATAACTAATGCACTAATAAAAACATTTTTTAAAGAAAGGGTTAGGTAGGTGGTCCTTGGAACTTAGGCTACATGGGAAATTAAGGTGCCAATTCCTGAGCTCAGCTCCAACAGACTGAGACAGCTGTTGATGAATCTATCAACACCAGCTGATTAGAATGAATGTGTTCCATGACCCACACACTGGGGGGAGCACCACGTAAATTCCCAATCAGGGTCCAAGGTCCTATGAAGCCCGAGTTGAACCTCATATCTCCAGGAGTATGTTACTCAATAAAACAGGCTGGCTGCTCTGTGATTTCTCTGGGATGCCACTGTATACTCAAACTGACTCCAGGCCTGTAACTGTGCCACAAACAGCAGTGGCTCCAGAACCTCTCACAGCACAGGAATCAGGGGTGCTGGAAGCAGGGACCAGAGGGGACTACTTGGGCTTAGATCACGGGCTTATTTGGACAGCTGGGAAAGAAGGTGCTGCTGATTGTCAGGCTAAGGACCTTGACATTATCATTGAAATAGTAGTCTATAAAGACGGCTGTACTGTGCACTAGTCTGTCTGCCTACTAGATTCTAAGCCCACTGAGGACAAGGACTGTTATTCATCTTGATGCCCCTAGCAGAACTTTCCATGCAGTAGATACTCAATCATTAGTTGTTAAAATTATTTCAACCGCACATCCCTCAAATACAGCCCTAATGCCCTTAGACAAGTGCAGTGACTTGCACATTAAAAGACACTACAGGGACTGGAGCAGTGGTTCAGTGGTTACAGCACTTGCCTGGCATGCTCAAGTACATAGGTTCAAATCCCAGCATTCATGTACACAACAAAGTGTCAGAGCAACGAAAGCCATGTGAAAAACTAAGTTGATTCTCTCTCTCTCTCTCACTGTCCTTCTCTCTTTATAAAAAGAAAAAAGACATACCACAGGGGCTGGATCAGTGGTTCAGTGGTTATGGCACTTGTCTGGCATGCTTGAGTATGTGTTCCATGACCCACACCATTTTTGCCTCTCAGAAGATTAAATATATATAGCAACACACTAATATAGTTTTATAATTTCCATCATTAAAATCAAGGAAATTTGGGGCTGGAGCAGTGGCTCAGCAGTTACAGTGCTTGCCTGGCATGCACAATGTTGTGGGTTCAAACTCCAGCACCACGTACACAATGAGGTCTTGGAGCAATGAAAGCTATATGAAAAATGAAATAAATTGATTCTTAAAAAAATCAAGGAAATTTGAAGGACTGAGAATGTAGCATTCACAAGACCCTGGGTTCAATTTTTAGCACCCCAAAGAAAAAAAAATTAAACTATGGAACACAATTCAACTTTGGAGTGTTAATAGGGAAGGGAAAGGAGAAAGGTGAGCTCAGAGTTCACCCAGCTAATAGATTGCTAACAGGTGCCACATTGTCACCCACCCAGCTGAACTGATTCAGCTAACAAGCCGGAATGTGATGAGAAGGCTAAGGTGGAGCCTATGCATCCTGGGGTGTTTAGGAGGGGGTGGGTAGTGACAAAAAGCCAAGTTCTTTAAACAGGTTCTGGAGGGAGGTGAGGTCTGGGGAGCTCAATTACATAAATGAGAAAAATTGGGGTGCCTATGAGTTAAATGGGCCACAGCCTTACAAGGGCTTTTAAAGTGGAGGGTGAAGTAAAATCTAATGGTTACAAGGTGCATATCAAGACTGCATAAGAAGGGGGCTGGAACGGTGGCTCAGCGGTTTCGGCGCTTGCCTGGCAAGCACGAGGACCCGGGTTCAAACCCCAGCACCACGTACACAACTAAGTGTTGGAGCAATGAAGGCCATGTGAAAAACTAAAGTTGTTTCTCTTTCTCTCACTGTCCCTCTCTCAAAAAAAAAAAAAACTGCATAAGTGATGAGGGTTTGGGTACAGAGCCTTCTTATCTCCTTAATTCTTGGTCACTCCAATCAAAGCTCACAAAGTTTTGGCTGGAATGCTCTAACACTTTCTTTAATGGATTTTTGCTCTTTGTGAGGTTTTGAGACTTGTCTGGTCCCAGCCGGCAGGAACCAGACGGCTCTCAATCGGCAGTTGACTGGGAATGAAATAGACTCACTGGCCCTGAGTTCTCCAAGCACTTTAGTTTCTCCCTTTACCGCGGCTAAAGGCCTCCAAGCACTTCCTTCTCCCCCTTTCTCTCTTTTAGAGGCAAGGTCTTAAAACATCTTTTACATTTAGAGTCAAGGCTATTCACATTTTAGAGTCCCTATTTCTGCAGCCGAGGCTCCTCTTAAGTCTGCATGGGAGGGTTTTCTTCTTCTGCTTGTACTGCTACTGATCTCTCCTCTGTCGCTGCTGCTGCTTCCCTGACTAGTCGCTACTCTTAATTTATCTGTTACAACAATAGGGATACAGTGCAAACACATTCAACCAATTATAACAAATGAGTGGCCAAATAGCTTAGTCATGCAGTCAGGCAGTTTGCTAATTACAAGCCAGCTGGGCCCCTGAGAGTTGTTTACCACTCTGATGTCTGGCTAGGCCTCACGTTGACCTTAGTCTCCAACAGAGACTTATTCCTTAAATAGGAAATCCATTTAAAAGTCTAGAAAATGGTCAAAAATTTGTGACCACCTGGGCATGGTGCCTCCCACCTGTAATCCCAGGGATTGGGATGCTTAGGCAGGAGGATCACAAGTTCAAAGCCAGCCTCAGTAATTTAGCAAGGCCTTAAGCAACTTAGCAAAATGCTATCTCAAAATAAAAAATACGGGCCAGGGATGGGGATGTGGTTAAGTGGATAAGTGTCCCTGGGTTTAATCCCTGGTACCAAAAAAATATATATATATCAAAAGAAAACTCCAATTTTTTGTGGGAGCATTTCCATGGTGGTGACTGGATCACACATGCTCTACCACTGAGTACAACCTCATCCTAGTTGTTTCCATTTTGTTTTTTAAAGAGGGGACAGTGAGACGCAATTTTTATTTAGTTTTTCACCGTGTCTTCATTCCTGACACTTCGCTGTGTAGCTGTGCACGTGGTGCTGGGGTTTGAACTCATACTCGTGCATGCAAAGCAAGAGCCATAACTGCCGAGTCACCGCTCCAGCGACCCCCACCCGCCTTCTCCTTTAAGGAAAGGGTGCGAGAAAATCATTTTTTCACCTGGCCTGTTTCTCCGACACTTAATTGTGTGGTGCTAACGTTCACACCTGGGTCCTGTCACATGCCAGGCAAGCGTTCCAATCACTGACCTCCAGCCCAGTCAATTCCAATTTTGATCTGCTTAAGATCCTGCTGGAGCACAGTAGATGGGCAATGTTCTAGGCACTGAGGAGAATCATTTCTGAGTTCTAACTTCTGCCCTAGTCTTTTCCATCTCGCCCTACGCGTGCAGATTCTACGCTCTGACTTAAGGATCTCCAGGTGCTACCTGGAGAATGAGAGCTGAAGTCTCTTTACTATGCATACTGCCTCCCCATGGGAGTCCCACCTCATTAGAGAAGGGTACATCTAGAAAAGTGCTAGAAGATGGAATGGGAGGAAGTCTCAAAGATTTTAGAGCCTCAGATTTTTGGTAGAAAGACTTAAAGCTTATAAAAATCCCACCATCCAATGTTTTATTGAGCTGTATTTTTTCCCTAAGAAGTTTCCCTTTGCAAAATCTTGCTCAAAATAGCCAAAAGGCAAAACTCTGCTTTTTGTGGGAAAGATAAGGCAATTAGTGTGAGAAATGTTTTGATTTGCAGGTTTCCACACAGAAGAAAAGGGCTCTGAAATGTCCAACTTTCTGAGCTCTGCTGAATTGGAGGTTAAGAAACCTAGCATTTTAGGACCTGGAGGGAGGAGTGAAAGAGATGAGGCAGATTGACAGGTTGGGGCAGAGAATCAAGAGAAATTCTTCCTTCATCAAAGAACAGGCAGCTTCCCTGGTGAAGCCCAACCTAGATGCAATGGGCAAAATCTGCGAAAAAGACATCAGGCCTTCTAAGATGAAGAAGGGAAAATGTAATCAAATGAGATCTACAAAAGTATTCCCACTTGAACCCCAAGACATATTTCTTTGGAGGTGCTAATTGTAAGGAAAGAACCAGGCAAAGGAAATGGAGATAGGTGGTTTCGCAGAAACAGGTTTACTAGGACAAACCTGCAGAAGGGGACCAAGTGGAGACAGGAACCCATCTGCTTACAGCCTAGGTAAGTTACAGAGGAGTGGAAGGGTAGGGTGGTTTTGGTTTTTGTTTTATTTTTGCAGTTCGGCTGTGGCTAGGAGGTTATTAGGGAAGGAAGGGTTCTTGTGGTCGTTAAAGTTATTCTTTGGGGTGGTTACTGTTCTATGTCAAACAAGGTACTTCTCGAGATTTCAGTCCCATGTAACAATTCTTTTTGCAGGGTACTGTCTGGGGTTTAGGTCAGGGTGACCGTGGGTCAGAGTGACTGAGTAACCATGCTGGTTTGGTGGATATTGGGTTCCTATCCTCTCAAAGAATGAAACCGAGGACACTGAGGCAAGCGTAGTAGACAGACTTTTACCGAAAGCAAAGCATGGGGAAAAGAACAGATTTCCCCCCAGAGTGGGAGAAGGGACAGACCTCAAGAGGCAGTTAGGTTTGCCATTTTTATAGGAAGTTCACCCTTCAATTGGTCATCCCCTCCCTTCCCCCAAACCTAGGACTTGGGCGCTGGAAACCAGCCTTGGATTTACCCCTCAGGCATTAATAGAAAGAATTCGGCTCTTGGCTTAGCTGAAGGGAGTGTTTGCATCTGGACCCACCTTGCCAGACCCTTCTCACTAGCTTTGGGGATATCAAATTGATCTTAAAAAAACTGGTTTTCCCTTGATTGACTCAAACATTCTAACTACTGACTGCCTAACTTTCTCCCTGTCTGTGACAGCTGTTTTAAGATGGATATGTTTCATAGGCTTTGCCTATGGCCATGTTCTCCCTAACACTAATGAAAAGTGACAGGAAAAGGGCAGGTCTAGGCTGGAAAGCTGGGGTGTAGAGCCAGATACCATTAAATATCCCTGCTGTTGGAAGCGCCTCTGTCCTCCATAAATGTTTACTTTTCTTATTGGTAAGATAATGGGGGGTTTTGAGATAAGAGTGGATTCTCTACTACTGATTAATGAACTTTGGGCCAACCACAGATTCCAGCAGCCAAATTAGCCTGTTTCTAGTGTTTGCAGATATTCTCAGTTAAAACTGGGGATTTGGGATGGCTGCAGGTTTCTGCGGCCCAAATAGCGTTAGCAGTTACCCATCTAAGAGCTGGGGTCCCCCCCACCCCCGCTACTGTGGAGCAGTGCGTTGCAGCTCTTGGTGTGGAATTACACCCGGGAATTCTGTGCCAATCTTCTTCTGGGTTCTTGTCTCGTGAATTTGAAGAAAATAATCCATGGACAATCATGGAAAGGAAGAGTAAAAGAAGTAGGTTTTTTTGTTGTTGTTTGTTTTTTAAAGAGAGGGACAGTGAGAAAGAAAGGGAGAAACAACTTTAGTTTTTCACATGGCCTTAGTTGCGTACATGGTGCTGGGGTTTGAAACCGGGTCCTCGTGCTTGCCAGTCAAGCCCCAAAACCACTGAGCCACCGCTCCAGCCCCAGGAGTAGGATTTCTTCAAGGAAGGAGAGCAGAGACTCCGCAAGACGGAGGGGTTCCTGGAAGCAGGATACCATCTGATCTGTGTTGGGCCAGGGTTTATATTGGTTTGGGGTGTGAGCCTTAAGATTCATGTAAAGCAGGCATTGAGAAAGGCACCAATAATCATTGCTTAAACTATGTAAAACAGGCATTGAAACTAAACACCAAAAATCATTGGTTAAAATCTTTGTAAAACAGGTATCAAATCTTTCCTAGTTCCCACCTGTGTCCACCCCCACTTCTTAGTTTTCCCACCTCTGGGACAAAGGAGTTGCTCCCACAGGTGAACCTCATGGTCTTTTGCTTTGGAAGGCACACCCATTAATCTCTAAGGTTAGCTTCTAGGTGTGGTTGAATGGGGTCCATTGTCCTGACTCCCTAGCCATTGTACTGTCTCTCCTAAACTGTCTCAATAAGGGAGTACATAAGTCACTTTGAGGTAACTGCTTAGGAGTTATAGAAGACAAAAGCCATGTGTTACGTGACCCTTGGGGTTTTCTCCTCTGCTGGGTCTGCTTCCCACCCAAAAGGCCCCAGAGGTGAAACCTGGGAGAGCACAGGTGGAGAGCTCAGACAGTATGTAATGTAGCTCATGGAGGGGCTTAAAGTGCGATAAGGTGCCCCTATGAGACCCACCCCGGGGGGATTAGGCAATCAGGGTTAGAATGTTCGACTCAATCAAGGGAAAGCTGATTCTTTATAAGATCAATTTACTATCCCGCAATGCAAGTAAGAAGGGTCTGGCCAGGTGGGTCCAGATGCAGACACTCTCCTGCTAAAGAAGGTGCCACATTCTTTCTACTGAAGCCTGAGGCACAAACTAAAGGTGGACCCAACCAGAATTTCCTAGGCCTTCATCCTAGGTTTGGGGGAAGGGAGAGGGTGACCAACTGAAGGGTGAGCTTCCTACAAAAAGGGCAAACCTAACAGACTTTTGGGCTCTGTCCCCTTTTCCCACTCTGGGGGAAATCTGCTCTTTCCCTATGCTTTGCTTTTTATAAAATAGTCTATTGATGAGGGGTTTTTGAGATGAGGCCGGATTCTCTGCTCCCGCTGGCAAATGGAGTCTGAGCTCACTACAGAATCCAGCAGCCAAAATAGCCTGCTCCTAGTGTTTGCAGCTATTCCCAGTGAAAACTGGGAATTAGGATTTTGGGCCGGCTGCAGGTTTCGGCAGCTGAAATGGTGTTAGCAGCTCCCTAGCTAAGAGCTGGGTTTCTCCCTCCACTACTGTTGAGTGGTGTGTTGCAGCTCTTGGTGTGGTGGAAGTTCACCCCAGGAATTCGGTGCCAAACTTTTGGGTTCTTGTCTCACAGATTTGAAGAATAAAATCCCCGACAACCACAGAAGGAGGGGGAAAAACCAGTAGGATTTATTTAAGGAAGGAAAGCAGAGACTCCACAGGGCAGAGGAGTACCTGGAAGGAGGACACCACCTTATGGAGGTTATACCGGGGTTTATATTGATTTGGGGTATGAGCATAATAACATTCAGGCATTGAACAATGCATCTACATCATTGATTGAAATCTATGCAAAACAGGCATTAAAACTGAGCAAAGTCTTTGGTTAAAATCTATGCAAAACAGGTAGCAATTCTTTCCAAGTTCCCATCTGTGTCCACCCCCACTTCTTAATTTCTCCCCCTCTAGGACAAAGGAGTTGCTCCCACAGGTGAGCCTCATGGTCATTTGCATTTGAAGGCCCTGAGCATACCAATTAACGGCTCTCTACTGGCCAGCTTCTAGGTGTGGTTGATTGGGGCCCACGGTCCTGACTACCTAGCCATTTTACTATCTCCTAAAATTTTCTCCCTACTCTTGCCTCAGTGTCCCTTAGTTTTCACTCTTCATCTCCCGGGGACATGAACCCAACTTCCACCAAACCAGCCTCACGTATGCTGGTTTCCCATTTAATCAGCCTCTGACATTAAAAGGGTTCAGTGTTTCCCCAAAGTTGGAAAGCTTCTTGTCTCAGTGTTGGTAACCAAAGGCTTACCCTGGGTGTTTGGGTGGGGGGCAGCTGCATTGTGGCAGAAAGTTATTGAGGGATGTGATTGGTTGCAGTTGCTAGGGGGAAAATTGAGCTAGGAGGGGATCTTTTATCCCTGTGGATAAATACAGAAAGAGTAGCACCTGCTAAATGACCTGGGATTGGTTTGTACTTTCACAGTCACACCTATAGCTGAATCATAGGGCAGAAGCAGGCAGTGACTAGAGTCCAAGCCAATCTCAGCAAAAGCGGTGGGGCGGAAATCCACAGACAAGGTGTAAAAGTATCTTATCCCAAAGCAGTTGATTTCAGATTCTGCAGATTCTGTTCAGAGGTGAGTGAAACCTTCTGAAATATATTATACCAGCATCACAAAGAATCTCACCTTATTTAATCCTGCAAAACAGGCAGGAAGTGATTTAACACTCAGATCTTAGACTCTTACACTTGAGTTTGAATCTGAATCCCCTAGAGGGCTTGTTACAACACCCACTACTGGGCCCCTTACTTTCTCTTTCAAGAGGACTGGGGTTGAAGCCCCCAAATTAGCATTTCTAAGGAAGTTCTTTTAAAGAGGGTGTTAGGGATGTTTCTCACTGGCAGACTAGGTATAGGAAGGGGAGGTAGTTTTAGAAGTGATCTACATATGAGATCTTTGCTTGCAGCCTTATCAATTTTAGTGCCTACGAAATCTATTTCATTTCTGAAATCATTGATTTCACAATAGGTAGATGACTCAGGGTTTAACAAAGACTAGTTCTCTGGGGCAAACTGTTCTGTTGTAACCTCATTGTGAATTAATCCAGTGAAAGTTGTGGTTATGTCTACTTGGACAAGTTTTTAACCCCCAAAGAATTGGTGAGCTTTTAGATACAGTTGTTTGGAAAGGTGGAAGCAGGCACTGAAGACACTGTAGCTTGTCTTTAAAAACAAGAACCACCACGCTGATGTTTGCTTTGTCTCATTGGCACGTTAATGACTTGAAGTACTTCTGCCAGCACTGTACACCTGAATATATCTTAGAAAAAGGTATTTGAATAACTTCATTTCCTCAACCTGATTACCTTTTTTCCTGCCACTTAAATCTGCAAGTCAAGTATATTGTGCTGGGCAAATTGTTTCTTTGCTTTTCCACAGGTAGAACTTGCATTTGATGACCACATTGGACTATTTACAATATGTCAATATTTTTCAAAATGAGTTGCATTTTCATGACCAAGTATAGCTTGTCTGGTAAGGAAAGAAGTGAATGAAGGAAATAAAGGGAAAAAAAGATTTACAGTAACAGGTATATTAGGGAGAAACCTGCAGAGGGGAGGCCCAGTGGTGGCTGGGAACACCCCCCAATTCCACTTACAGCCTGGGCTAAATATAGGGTGAACAGGAGAAGAGGGGATTAGCCAGTGCTAGGGAGTTGTCAGGGAAGAGTCCTCTTATGTTGGGAGTGTTTAGGGTCCCTTTGCATCATTATAGAATATTGTCCTGGGGTTTAGGGATAGGATTTGGTGACTCTAAGATGAAGGAAATGTTTCAAAATGGCATTGCCTAAGTCACGTTCCACCTAACAGTTCTTCCCTTTATTTCAAGTGACTTCAAGAAAGTAGGAAGTTCTGGCAAAAGTTATAAGAATTAACATAATTGGAACTGGAGTTTTAATTGAAAATGTGGGATTCCTGAAGATGCAGCAGTGGCTCAGCAGTTACAGCACTTGCTGGCATGCGCGAGCACATAGGTTCAAACCCGGGCACCATGCACGCAATGAAGTGTCAGCAACAAAAGACACATAAAAACTAAGATTCTTTGTCTTTCACTGTCCCCTCTTTTAAAAAAAAATGGAATTCCAACTTTGAAAGTGATGCCAGTTTTGTGGATGTCAGGTTCATGTCCTCTCAGAGTCAAAGAATGAAACTGAGGGACACCGAGGCAAGCAGAGCAGTTTATTAAGAAAGGATAGAAAGACTTCTCCAGGAGAAGGGAGTCTCGGAGCCCAGAACTCGGAAGAGTGGGTCCGGCTCATCTAAGTCTCTCAAGATTCACCCACTTTGGTTACTCATTGCCTTCCCTCCCCCGTGCCTAGGAGCTTGAGTGCAAAATTCTGGTCTGACCTAGTTTCGATCCTGGTCCACAGCATCTTTATTAGCAAAGGGGAGTCCCTGTCTGGATCGCCATTTTTAGCCAAGGGGATGTGAAGCTGATATGCACCTCTGATGCTGGGTTTTTGAGATGAGGCCAGATTCTCTGCTCCCATTGGCAAATAGAGTCTGGGCCTACTACAAAATCTAGCAGCCAAAATAGCCCACTCCTAACGTTTGCAGTTATTCCCACCTAAAACTGTAAATTTGGGCTGGCAACAGGTTTCTGAGGTCAAAATAGTGTTAGGAGCTCTCCAGATAAAAACTGGGTGTTGTAGCTCTTGGTGCGGTGGAAATTCACACTGGGGGACTCCGCACCAATCTTCTGGGTCCTCCTTGTCTTGCGAATTTGAAGAAAATCCAAGGACAACCACAGAAGGAGGAGGAAAACCGCATAGGATTTATTTAAGGACAGCAGAGACTACTCAAGGCGGAGGGGCACCTGGAAGCACGACACCATCTAATGGAGGTCAGGCCAGGGGTTATATTGATTTGGGGTATGAGCATGATCAACATTCAAGCAAAGCAGGCATTGAGAAATGCATCTATATTGTCTGGTCCCAGCCGGCAGGAACCGGACGGCTCTCATTCAGTGGTTGACTGGGAATGAAGTAGACCCTCTAGCCCGAGTTCTCCAAGAGCTTCATTTCTCCCTTTACCGCAACTAAAGGCCTCCAAGCCCTTCTTTCTCCACCTTCTCTCTTTTAGAGGCAAGGCCTTAAAACATACATCTCTCACTAGAGGCTTTTACATTTAGGGTCAAGGCTATTCACACTTTTTTTTTTTTTTTTTAAAGAGAGAGGGA
>PVKS010012324.1:0-54075 GCA_004027875.1 Aplodontia rufa
TGTCCAGGGTCTAGTCCCCACCTCCACCTATGAGTGGAGACAATCGACCCTTAGATCTCTGGGTTAAGCTGATTTTACTCAACATGATCTCTTCCATAACCATCCATTTACCCTCGAAGGCTGCAAGGTCATTGTTTCTAATTGCTGTGTAATATTCCATGGTATAAATGTACCACAGTTTTTGGATCCATTCTTCCTGGAAGTTTCACTTTCTAAAAGTAAAAATGTAAAACACATTTATGAAAAACAGGAATCTCTGAAGGAAGCAATCTTCCTGTCAATAGATTTCAAGGTTATTATTACCAATTATTAATTTGCTATCATTAGGCATTATCAATGTTAAAACATGTCAACTCAGCTGCAAAGGATCAAGAACAGCCCTATCAAAAATGGAGAAGGTTGTTCAAACTCATAACAGTCATGAATAAAACCAACAATGCAACTCACATCAATTTACCAAAAGTGACATAATTTGACTGGAATTGCAGTAGATGCCATATTTCTTGTCTTGAGTAGATCTTATGGTAAATTAGTACTACCTTATATTGACTTTATGACAAATCAATGTATAATAGTATAATCACCAAATTAGCATAAAATCAGAAAAGATAGTTCATTAAATTAATGATATGACGTGAAATGTGTTAGTGATAGTTACACAATTCAAAAATTAAATCTCTTTAAATTGTGGGGATGTCCCATAGCCATTTCTAACAATAAAAAAATGTCTGATCAATGACTTTAAAACCCTTTTAGACATTGAACATGATTATCTTTCTACTTTACATAATTTAGGTTAAAATTTTTGAATATTTATCTTTAGTATTCTCACTTTTATATCTTCCAAAACTGCCTAAATTTTCTCTTCCCTGGCAAGCATCATGGCTTTCCTTAAGTATTTAGTACTTGTGATCAAGTCCTGCTCTGTCATCATATCTTGGTAATAATACATTTTTGCTTTGATTTATTACAGATTAAGTCCATAGGCTCATGTTTATGAAAGACAAGGTTTCCCTTTCCTAAGATAATTGTGCTGTTTTCAATCCCTTTGCCATCATTTCCTTTGTCATCAGAAAGAAAGACTGAGGCTTTATAAAAAAACAATGCAGTATCATATTCTATAAAGAAGCTTATAGTTTAAATCTAGATAAAGAAGGGTAAGGGGAGGAGTGAAAGGATGGGAAAGAAGAACAAGAATTGGGAAACAAAGAAAATTCATGACCACATGACTTTATGATTATCTTAGGCTGCAAAAAGTTTTTATATAATTAACATCTGCACTGCAAACACATTTGGATGGAGTAAATGAAAGTGGGTATTGTATGTGATTACACATGAGGGATATCACTATTTAGTTTCCATTTATTATGGAAACTCTTCATATGGAATGCACAATTCCAAAAAAAATACTGTGATACTCCAACATTCCTAGTTTTATTTGAAATTACAATTCCTTAATTTCTATTTCATGGTAGCAGAAAAGTGTACCCTCCATATTTTAAAGAAGAATTCCTGTCCAATATTCTCATATAAAATATATCAGCCTCAGCAAGAGTATTATACAAAAGTTGTTGCACAGCTGATCACCCATCTCCCTCAGAGTCAATTACTTTTAAATTTTCAATCTGGGCTTAGGCATAGTCATTGCCCCAGTGGGAGTTTCAATAGTGTTTGTAATGGCTTGTTATTTGTGCTGAGATTTTTCAGGCAAGTTGAATTCTACTTGATCTATTGTTGTATTTGATTTTATAGATCATTGAGGACTGCACAATCACTTCCAGCACCATGTGCAACTTTTGAATTATAATCTAACTTGATTTTGTCTAACAATTGTCTTGGACACACACATTAGGAGAACATTCATTTTTCCATAGAGTTCCAAATTCCAATCCTCTATGGAATATGAGATGAAAACTAACTGCTCTAAATAAATACATTTAGAATGAATTGAATTTATATTATTTAGAGGATAGAATTGTTGCTCCTACCCTATAGTGTCTATGCCAGGTTTTGGACAACTCTTTATACTTTGCTTGATTGATATATAAATTGTTGTTGTTTTCTTAGTAAAATCTTAAAGGTTGTGCTGGATCACATTTTTATGATGCACCTTAATGCAGAACATTTGTTTAATAATATACTCTCAATTACCAAAGATAAAAGGAATATTGTTAAATTTCTGTTTCTTCCTGACTCATTAGCTTATTGATGGCTGTAGTTATGCATAGCTCTAAGAAACGGCTTACAGTGATATGTATAGGACTGAAGGTAGTTAAATAATATAAAGAACTAAGAAACAGGATATATGGTTATTCAGTACCTTCCCTCTTAGTTCACTAGCAAATATAGCTATGAAGTGTCTATTTATCCTTTCCTTTTTGTGTGCCCCATAGGATAAGAAAGGTATTCATTACTTCCTGCATAATGATACATTTGGTACTATAGAAGAGTTATGGAGTTCCTAAGCAAAAATAATGCTCCTCATTTTAAATTTAATCCTTCTCCATTGGTACTTAAAAGATGTCCCAAGGCCTTCACAGCCCAGAAACTAAGGTAAAGCCAGACTTCAAAGCCTCGTTTACAAAGCTCTGCATAACCTTTGAATGATTATGTCACCAACTCCAACTTTTATTGATTCCCTTTTCTCCATGTATATAATGGATCATAATGTTATTTTTGACATGCTATTTTTTAAACTTTAACTTTAGTCAAGTGCTTGAACTTATTTTTAAGCTCAACAGATGCAATTTAATAGTACTAGCACATGTGATGCTCCATTGAAATATGCATCATAATTGTTTGATTTGTGCTGTATGATGAACTCTGAAAGGAAGGATCTCCTTATGGTATGTAATTCCAAACCTTGGGTTCTAAAGTGTAAGTAAGAAACAATTTTCATCATTTTTTCCAGTAACTATTTGAATTTGAGTTGTGCATCCTTTAGGCAAAGTGAAATGATTGATAACTTGGTTTTGAATAAATTATATTTAAATATTTTTATTATTATTTAGTTTTGGTTCCAGGGATTAAACCCAGAGGTGCTTAAGCAATGAACCTATCTCCACCCTTTTAATTTTGAGACAGTGTCTCACAGAGTTGCTTTGAGCATCACTTTGAACTTGAGATCCTCCTGCATCAGCCTCCTTAGCTTTGGTATTTTCGGTGTGCACCAGCATACCTGACATATTAAATATTTTTAAAAAATAAATTTGTGGTTATTCTTTCACATATTTTTCTATTAATTTTAATTCATCCTAAGTCATTTTATTAGCATTGGTATATGGATAAAAAGTGAGGAGGTTATTTTTGGTCCATTGAGTAATAATCAGAAGTTATCAACTCATTTATCTTCTCAGAACCATGATTTCATATGTGAGATTTTAACTACTCAAATAGTATTTGATATTTTCTTGTTTGCTGCTTTATCAAAGACATTTACTCTGCAATCACTTTCTCTTTCTCCAGAACATTAATTTATTTTTCTCTACTGGATTGTTCTCATGAATGTGTTCTAGTAATTCAAATTAAATTCTTAATAATTAATTTTTAAAACTCCGTGGATTCCATATCCTCTTTCAGAGATGGATTATTATCCTTGTACTTCATCAAAGGAAATTTATGACCATTCTTTATTTCTCTTTCCTTTTCCATCAATATCAACTTATTCATGAAACCACTGTCACTAAGCAAGAAACTTACAAGTATTTTTTCATTTACATCAATGCATTAATTTTTACCCATCCTATTTTCCACACACTGTTCAAAGGGAATTTTTTAAAAATGTAAATTAGGTTATACCACACACTTGTTTTATACACTCTGAACATATTTTTTTTTACGAGAGAGAGAGAGAGGAAAAGAGTGAGAGAGAATCAATTTTATTAACTTTTTTCATGTGGCCTTTCTGTCCCTGACACATAGTTGTGTAAGTGGCACTTTGGCTTGAACTCAGGTCCTCATGCATGCCAGGCAAGGACTCCAACTCCTGAGTCACTGCCCCAAGCCTGTACTTCAAAGATTAGTATTGCTTCTGATATAAAATATCAATCATTTTCTCTGATTTCCTTCTGGATTCCTCCCACCGTTATCAAAGCTTTGGTGCCTAACCCAAATCTTTTTGTTTAAGCTGGTACACCTAGGCCCAGGTCATTTAGGCATTGACTGCAATGGTTTCACAGTTCCACTCTACTCTCTAGAATTGCCCTTAGGTGACAGGAATCATCTTGGCTAGAAAGTTAGCTCCTCCAGGTGTGTGGTCCTCCATGCCAATGCTTAACTGAAACTAGACATATATGAGCATGCCCTATACTTCATGGGAATAAGAAATGATGCTATAATACTCATGCTCCAGAAGCTACACCCTTGCTAATTTTAGCCCTTACCTATTCTACTTCTCCATATTCTTTACAGGTTATTTACTCATTTTGCTTACAGAATAGTAAAAAAAAAAATGTGTCTCAAGTCACTATTTTGAAGGCATTTTACTCAGCATGACTTTTTCCACTTCCATCCATTTAACTGCAAATGCCATGATATCATTCTTTTTAATAGCAGATTAGATCTACATTGTGTATGTGTATGTGTGTGTGTATATATACATATATGTGTGTGTGTATATGTATATATATATATATCACATATTTTGAATACATTCATCCAGCAGGGGGCATCTGGCTTGGTTCCATAGTTTAGCTATTGCAAATTGAGTTGTTATAAATATTGATATAGCTGTATCTTTGTAGTATGCCAATTCTAGCTCTTTTGGGAAAATATCCAGGAGTGGTATAGCTGGGTCATAAGGTGGTTCTAATCATAGGTTTTTGAGGAATCACCACACTGCTTTCCAGAGTGGCTGTTTAAGTTTGCAGTTCCACCAACAGTGTATTAATGTTCCTTTCTCCCCACAGCTTCTCCAGCATCTATTATTGTTTGTATTCTTCATTTTTGCTGTTCTGACTAGAGTGAGGTAGAATCTCAGTAAAGTTTTGATTTGCATTTCTCTGTTTGTTAGTGATGTAGAACATTTTATCATTTATTTATTAGGATATGTGAAAGCTAGAGTGAAACCTAAGATAGGATGAAGGTTAGCTAAGTTTAAGTAATAAAAGTACCAAAAAATTGAAATTTCACATAAGCTGGTAGAACCATAATTACGAAGGTGGGGAGATAGGTGAATAAGACAAGATGGGAGGGAAGGAAAAGGGGGGTTATTAATACAGCTGGTAACACTCAACTGTCATGTGAAGCCAAACTATACTAGGCAGGCAGAGAGCCTCACATATTTCAGAAATTAAAATAGATATGTATGCTCATTTCTATCTGTACAGCATGGGGCATTACAGAGGAGACATGAGATCATGAAATGAATGAACAAGGGGAGATCCTGGACTAAGATCATCCTGAACTTTCTTTGTCAATATGTAAATATGCATGAATACATAACAATGATTCCCTCTAATATGTAAGACTATATTGAACAAATTTTAAAAAAATATTGAAAAAGAACCCAAAAACACTACTTCTAGGAACTCAAAGTAAGATATTCTTCCTCACTGCATAATGAATCATAATGCATTCTTTTCTTCTTCATATGAGTTTGCACCTTGTTCAAGGACCTTTGAACTAGGTGTTCTTTTGGCCCCACATGCTTTTGACTCTTCACTCTCTTCACATCACAATGCTCTTTTTAAATTACTTATGTTACTGAATTTTATTTTTTAAATTTTTCTTAGTAAATATGTTATCTTTGTTTACAATTTTGCTTTATGAAATACGCTACATATGAAGAGCTTATATTTGATTCTTGACAGTTTATACACAAAATTTATAAAAGCAACGAACCCACAATAAATGTTCACTAAATATTTTGAACATATGCTTTATAATGACAAAAACTGTGTATCCATAGAACCTACAGACACTGTCGTTTTCCCTTATCTTTTTGCAAAGCCCTCCACTAATGTTTCTGGAGAAATCACATACTAAAGATTTTCCCCTAACGTCTTGGATTCTGTTTTCAATTTAATTTAAGTAGGTAAATGTGCCTAGGATGATTGTTAACAATTTTTATGCCCTTTGTACAGATAGTTCTTATTATTTCATTTATATGTCACTTTGCTACCTTTGAATCCCATTTCAGTTGGAAAAGCTATTCAGGGAGATATGTGACATGGGACATGAATATACTATGCCTGATGGATTTTGTTTGCATATTCCTTTCCTCATCTGGAAATTTTTTAAAATTGGTTCAGCATTAGCTTACATAATGAGGGAATCTGTTGATTCTCATTCATGCATTCATATATTTTGGCAGAGTTTCTTAAACCTTATCCAGGATCTCCCTTGTCCCCCCCAAAATGATCTCATGGTTCCTCTGTAGTTCCCCCAAGTTACAAATACATAGGACTATATACATGTAATTTAAATGTTGAAATTAATTGATTTACATGGTTGCCTGGGTGCACTTGGGGTTCTTATGGCAGTCAAATGTACTCTATGATACTGAATATCTGCTTTTTCCCTCTCTCCCTGTCTGTTCTCTCCCCTTCAGATCCGTATTATCTACAGCTTATGACTTCATAAGCTTAATACTACAGATTTGGTGGGTCTATTAAATAAACATGACTAATTTTCATTCTACTTTAGATTTTATTTCAATTCTACATATGAGAGAAACAATCAACCCTTATGTCTCTGGCCTTGATGGCTATGTCTATAGCCATCAAGTGGCCTTCACTCCAGGCATGCAAGGCTGGTTCAACAGATAAAAATCAACAAATCTAATTTAAACATAATTAAAGACAAAAAACATATGATTATTTCAATTGATGTGGAAAAAGACATATGACAATTTCCAACACCCATTTATGCTCAAAATTCTTGAGAAAATAGGGATCAAAGGAACTTACCTTAATTTTGTCAGAGCTATCTATGACAAACCCACAGCCAATACTATATTTAGTGGAGAAAAACTGAAAGTATTCTCACTAAATTGGGAAAAGACAAGGATGACTACTCTCAACATTCTCATTCAATTCAGTCCATGAATTCCTATACACAGCAATTAGACAAGAGAAGAAAATCAAAGAGATTTGAAAAGGAAAAGAGGAAATTATCTATCTCTATTTCCTGATGACATGATCCTATAGCTAGAAGACCCAAAAAACTCTGTCAGAAGACTTCTAGAGTTTATGAACAAACTCAGAAAAGTGACAGTATATAAGATCAACACCCATAAATCAATAGCTTTCCTATACTCCAAAAGCAATTCTGCTGAAGAAGAAATCAATAAATCCATTTCATTCACAATAACCTCTAAAAGAATAAAATGCTTGGAAATTAATCCAACAAAGGAAGTAAAAGAACTCCACAATTAAATGTATTGAACATTGCAGAAAGAAATTGAAGAAGACCTGAGAAGATGTTCTTGGTTAGGCAGAATCAATATATTTCAAATGGCCATTTGCAAAAAGTGCACATGTACAGATTCAATGCAATCCCCATCGGAATACAAATGTCATTATACACAGACACAAAAAAAATCAATCCTCAAATTCATTTGGAACAATAAAAAAATCCACAATAAATAGCCAAAACACTACTAAGAAAAAAAGTGAGAGAGAGGAAGAGAGAGAGAGAGAGAGAGAGAGAGAAGGGATCATAATACCTGACCTCAAATTATACTCCAGAGCTGTAGTAACAAAAACAGCATGATATATATGGTATCAAAATAGGCAGAAACACCAATGGAATAGAATAGAAGACACTGAGATTCATCCACAAGTCCTTAACCATCTAATATATGACAAAGGGGCAAAACTATAGCTTGGAGGAAAAACACCTGTTCAACAAATGATGCTGGATAAATTGGACAGCTATGTGCAGACAATTGAAATTAGATCCTTATCTCTTACCCTGCACAAAAATCAAATTGAAATGGATCAAAAAACTAGGATTTAAGCCGATAATCATTCAATTATTAGAAGACAAAATAGGATCAACACTCCACTGTATGGAGTCTTGTTCTTCCTTAGCATGACTGCCAAAGCACAAAAAGTAAAACTAAAAATTAATAAGTGGGATGACATTAAACTGAAAAGCTTCTGCATAGCTAAAGAAGAAGTCAAGAATGTCAAGAGAGAACCTACAGAATGGGAGAAAATTAAGGCCAGCTACTTCTCCAACAGGGGGCTAATATCCAGAATACACAAAGAACTCCAAAAACTTAACACCAAAAACACAAACACTCCAATCAATCAATGGACTATGGAATGGAACCGAAAATTCTCAACAGAGGAAGTTCAAAAAGCCAAAAAGATACATGAGAAAGTCTTCTACATAACTAGCAATCACAGGAATGCAAATCAAAACTGAAAATTTCTGGGGACCTCATGGCCCAGTCTAATCTACACATAAAGTTCATCTCCAGAATGCAAATACATGCTTATTCATAAACACATTTTACTGTATTTGCATTTTCTGAATAGCACTTATTTAAAGGCAAGTATGAACATTTTATCATTAGAATTTTTGCCATATTATACTTGCAGACTCTTTTATTTATATATACATACATTCCTCACTGCGTTCCCTATATCATGTCTTTTAGATACAGCATGAAAAATATCAACATTTCCAGGACTTAAAACACAAAGCTAATTAACCAAAATATGATGTTTCCTCTCCATGTGAGAAATTGAGAGATTTCAAGATTCAAATTATATCTTTCTGTCCATTGTATATTGATTTCTCCAGTATTATGGAATTTGTATTTGATCTGTTGTTTTTTAATTTCATTTTGTTTTTGATTCAAAAGTATGTCTCATCATGTCTCATTACAAAATGGTATCCTAAAATCTTATAATCACTTAAATAATATAGTATTATATTGACTTGTTAACTTCAAAACAAAAAAAAATAATTTTTGTTAGAGTCCATGCTATTTTTGTTCAGAGATATTAAAGTAAAATAACTTACAGAATATTACACATTACATTGTAAATTTTGTACATTTTTTATTTATTTTTATTCCACTGCTTTCCATAGAAAAGACATTCGTGCTATAGCTTATTTCCTACTAGAAGGCTGGAGAGGTTGCTCAGTGGTTACAGCATTTCCCAGGCTTGCACAAGTACATGGGTTCAAAATCCAGCACCCATATACACAACCAAGTGTCAGAGCAATGAAAACCATGTGAAAAACTCAATAAAAATTGATTCTCTCTGTCTGTCTCTCTGTCTCTCACTGTTCTTCTCTCTTTAAAAAAATATTTAAAAAAGAAGAAATACTTTGATTTCAGTGTGAATCTATACGTTTCATCAATGAACACTTAGTATACAATACATGTTCACATTCTATGTTAAGCACAGTTTCATATGGGAAAGTCACAGTACTCTTATACTCCTGCTTTGGAAACATTATAAAAAGCAGACCTTTTTATATTTCTAAAATTAAATGTGCCATGAACCATTTAAGTGAAAATTAAAGGAAAATAGATATTCCATAATATTAAGCATATAAAAAGTACTTTATCACCTGATAATTTTACTATTTTTTCCCTCAGTGATCAGGAAATCTTAAGTGACATTCTCTTAAGCAGCTCTAATTTGCTGTCAAATTCATTCCTTACATAAGCTAATATACTTCCTAACATTTTCTGTAGAAATATTTCTATTTCTACCTAATCATCACTGAATCAATAAATCTTCCATAGGTACAGAGCTACGAACAGGATGGAAATAGGCTTAGTGAAATAATGCTACACTCCAACATGACAAATCCTACTTTCTGTGAAATACAGCCTTTTTTCCTCAAAAGCAGACATATTTTAAATCCTAACTACCTATATTAATGAATACCTTGTGAAATTTGGATGATTACTTCAATGAAGTGTTTCATGTATTAATGAATTTAATAGCAATATATTAAAATACATGCTTGCGATTACATGAATCTTAAGTATTGCTACTCTCTGAGTATTTTCTTGATAGGAGATCATCAGTTTTATCCCAATTGTCTGAAGATTATGAATGACTTCCAGCCCACAGTAACTAAATTGTCTCTAATATACTTTAAAATTAATGAATTCTGTTCTAGTATATTATTACAAAAGATTTACACTCAGTGCAGAACTAATGTAAGATGAACAGATTTTATTAACATGATCCTAAGAAGCAGGAAAATCAAAAGAAAGAAAATGTTTACTGTTAGAAAACGTTTGAGCAGGTCTTAATGAGGAGCTCATTTGCACAATAAATTGAAGAGCAGAATCTGGAATATACATTTTTAGCAGTGTAGACAAATCAGGTATTGGCTTGCATTTATCCCTAGGTTCCCACCATCTTTTGAGGCAGAAAGACTCTGACAATTTTGATTTCTAATCTTTCCACAAATGCCTGAGGGAGTATTACCTAAAAAATACAAGAATCAACATTTGGTCACTAGTTAACTCCATGACTATGGGCCACTATTAGAACTTCTTTGAACTATCTTAGCTCACATTTTTTTTTCAGTTTTAAAAATTTGGCTAAAAATAATGGGCTAAGGGGCTCAGTGCTAGAATGCTTACCTGGCATGAGTAAGGACCTTGTTTGCTCACTAGCACCACATGCACAACTAAGTAGAGGAACAGCAAAAGCCAGATGAAAAAAATAAAATTAGCTCTTTCTCTCATTCTCTTTCTATATATCTCTTTCTCTCTCTTTTTAAAAAAATTAAAAATAAAATAAGAAAGGGTGAAGGAAATATGGTTGCATTTTAGAGAGTAGTCCAAGAAATGCTGCTAATAATGTAGTAAAATTCCAGCATCTGTAAAGTAGGGAAATGTCAGTCATTTCACTCTCTTTTTTCAGTTATGCTGAATTTTTCAGAAAATTGTTATAATTACCCTTTGTGACACCAAAGATTGAAAGAGAAAAAGTGGGATTGCTTTGAAAAACAACTTTGACTCAACCAATAAGATGTACAAAAATAATTTAAATAACTTTAACTCAACACTGCTTTTCCTCATAGATGACTGAGCAAAGTGATTTAGTTGTACATTGAAAATGTTAACATTAAATCTAATATCACCTTATGTAATCACTGTCATAAAAGGGAAAATGTGAAACTGTATTTAAAGTATGTTTTTTTTAGTAAGTAATTATTTTTTAGTGTAAAAGACCAGTTTTTTAAATAATTATTCTAAAAAGTGTAGTTTTTTTTATAAATTAATAAGGGTTATCCTGTGGAACCTATAGACACATGTGCAGCAAAATTGCTGGAATTTTAAACTGTAGCCCAAGAAAGGTAGGAGCTGCATTTGCTCATCCTGCCTCTTCAGGACTCTACATTTTTTTTTCCTCTGCTTATGCAAACAAATCTTCATTATCCATCATTGTGTGAAATGCAACTTGCTCATGTATTTGTTTTTTTTCCCTAAAACTCTGACTTTAAATCATTTCTTGTCTACCAAGGTTGATCATTTAAGTCTCAAAGAAAATATTACCTCACCATGACCCCATTCTCCTCAATACCAGCTCATTTCCAGTACCATGGGGGAAAAAAACAACAACAAAAAACAAAGAAAACTTAAAATGTGTGCAAGAGTTCTCAGTAAGGTTCCAGAGGAAATGAAACCAAGAGGAGGATATAATTAGTAATCTCACTTCTCCCCCTCCTCTTCTGTTTGTTTATTTATTTATTTTTTGTTTATTTATTAGCAGTGCTGTGGATTGAACCCAGGTATGTTGAGCTTCATTACAAACTCTTGAGCTCTTTTGAGGTTTTTTTTTTTTTTTTTTTTGGCGGGAGAGGGTTTGGGGATTGAAACCAGAGTTGCTTAACCACTGAATGACTGACTTTCTGTCCTTTGTTGTTGTTGTTGTTTTTGAGAGTGGATCTCACTAACATAATTGGGCTCTTGCTAAGTTGCAGGGTTTGAACTTGCTATTCTCCTGTCTCTGCCTTCCAAGATGATTTTTTTGTTTTGTTTTGTTTTGTGACAGGGTCTCCTTAAATTATCAAGGCTGGCCTTGAACTTGTAATTCTCCAGTATCAGCCTCGCTAGTCTTTAGGATTATAGCTTTGTGCCACTGTGCCCAGCTAATAGCCTACCTTCTAGCCTTTCACATAAAACAAGTGCCAAACAAGTTCATAATATTTTTGAAACATGTATCTGGTATATCTGGACAATAATAATACTACTTTAATGAAAAAAATCACACTGAATGAAATAAGCCAATGAAAAAAAATCACACTGAATGAAATAAGCCAATGCCAGAAACTTAAAGGTAGAATAAACTAGACTAAATTTTAGGATAGAGGTGAAAGTTAGACAGGATTATTTACTAGAAACACCAAATTCCAAGTATCAGATAATTTGGGTAGAACTATAGCTATGGAGGGAAGAGGGTGTGGAGAGTAGAGAGGGTAAGAGGAGAGGAAAAGTGGAGAGGAAGGGGAAAAGAGGGGGGTATTAATTCTGTATGGTACACTTGACTCCCATAAGAAGCCAAATAATTCTCAATCAGGCATTTAAACCTTGAAAATTCAAAAATTAGTATACATGTATATGGACATTTATATATGTAATAAGGGGAATTACATTAGTGAAAGAGTGGAGAATGAGCAAAACAGGGGTGGGGCATACTGGGTAAGGTTAAGTCTTAAGTTATATTATCATTACGTATTCATATATGAATATGTAGCAATCAATCCCGTCAATATGAAAGAACATGCTGAACTAATAAAAAAGACTTTTGGGAAATAAATAAAAATAAAATACTGTCTAGTCAAAACTAAAAAAAAAAAGAAAAAAATTAAATAAAAACATTTAAATATCCATTCTTTCTTTAACTTTGGTGTAAACTAGATACAAAGAGTAATCTCTTCTGGAGTCTTTGATAATCTACTTTTTCCCATCCCTGAGTTTTTATACTTGACTTTCCTTCACCTTAAAAACTATTCTGATATGTTATTGACAAAGTCATGCATGGAGCATCATAAAATGGAATTGCCAATGACCAATATGTTATTTGAAAATGATAAATAGGAGTAAATTTTATTTTCCACTATCAAACTGGGGAAAGCAAAAAGAATTGAGAATAACTATCTATGAATTATGAGCTTGATGATGAGGATTTGACACTTGCCAATGCCACTTCAGGAACCCTAACTTGATACATCTATAAATACAAAAGCAAATAATTCCACTTATATAAATTATTTCCAATGCATTGTCCATATTACAGTGTCTTTTGTTTCAGAACTCAAATAGGTGCCTTATATACACCTTCCTTACCTATCTAAAGTCTCCTAAGAAAATAATAATTGTTAATGTTTTTCTCATTGTTGTTCTGCTTAGTTTTTCCTATAATCTTCAGAATAGTTATATTATTATTTATATTAGATTAAAAGTGCAATGTAATATATCTTACAAAAACACATCTAAAAATTATTCATTTATTAAATGATTGGCATATGATAATATGTATATATATGTAATCATATATTATGTGAGTATATATTGAAAACATTATATATACATATATATGTATTTTGAGTCAGGAAATTGTTATAATTACCCTTTGTGGCACCAAATATTGAGATTATGTGTGTGAGTATATAAACTCATACACATAAAATTGCTTTGTATCCATGTGTGTTCCATTTTTTACTTACCTTTTGTAACACCTAATATTCACTTATATTCTCTTTCCTCAAATAAACCAGATTCCTTACTGGTTCTGTCATTTCCAGATGGTCCTATGCTTGGCAGATTTGATGTGCCTTGTCACATAAAAAGCTCATGAAACTGAAGTGGCATTGGCCACATATAATGCTTTTATAATCAGCATATACATAGCACATGGCACAGAGCATTTTTGCGAACAAATTAGTACCTAACATTTTTACCATCCAAGTTCAATTCAACAATTTAACTGTAATACATAATTTATGGAGCTGCCTGACTTCATGAAGTTCATTTGAATGTATTTTATGAAAAGGAAAAAACACAAATTAAATAGGAAAGCCAAAAGAAAAACCAAAATTGAAGTGAAAAAGTAATAACGCACATTATTTGTGTACAAATTAGCATTTTATAGATAGAGGTATGAAGGAATATTTAAACAAAATGCTTGTGTTCCTTTAAAAAAGAAGTAATTAGGAAAATATATGTGAGATTTTAAAGATGTGAAATGCAGCTAACATACTGGCTGCTTATTTTAAAAGCTGTAGGGATATTTGTAAGATAGCCACATTTTAGTAACCCATATCTTTTGTGAGAGTAAATCTGTCTGCTGGGAATATTCTTACATGGATGGAATAAAGAGTACTGCAAACTTTGGTGAGGAACAAGCTATCTTTATTAAAGTATTTATCATTTTTACAGCTGGAATTGGTATTAATATTTCAACAAACAATACCAGTAAGCCTTATCGTCTCTTTGTTGACTTTAGTTAAGCACTGTCAGCAGTAGGCTATTTAGAACAGCTTGGCTTGTTCAAGCAGAATAATTCATCCTAGAAATATATTTTGAAAAAAATAAACTCACTTTTAATATTCAGTAGGAGCTTGCCAAAGTAGAAACACAAACTTATTCTGAAGGATGTAAAACTTGAGAAATATGATTGACAGAATTGTTTCCCAGTTTTGTGAAAGCTTTCAAACATGAAAAAGGAATATTAAGTTTTGGAGAACTTTTACAAAGTACAGAGACTGATTCTTTGTTCAGTCATCACATAAGTTCTTGTACATTGGTAAATCAGAATTGTTATGTTAATATCTTATTAAATATATGGTAAGATGAAAGCAGAGAAACTAATATTTGAATTCAGTAAATGCTTCACAATTTCATGAATTTAACCTAAATGTCATCTAAAGCTAAGTAAAATCCCAGAAGCCAAATTATACATGGTCAAAAAATAAGAGTATGAGATAAAATTTGTATTAATAGACTATTGTATTAACATGTTATACTAAGTATAATATTGAATTAGATTGAATTAGACAATGTATCTTACACTTCTTTGTATGTAGTTACATGTCTGATAACAGCTTTGATTGGGTCCTTCTGGTCAGAATCATTAAAATAGACAATGTTTAAAAATTAATTAATGACCAAAAATCATTGTCTTGGTTTACAATTGACAATGAGAATGGAAGATAAATGAAAGTCAGAATATTGATTTAGGTGAATGTCAAAATATTACTAAATATTACACATATAAAATAAGAAAAATAATTTATGCTCCAATACATTTTTATTTTCTAATGAAAAGAGAAAATTTGTATGAATATATACATTTTTTTATCTTTTGCTGTCTTTTTATACAGATTCAGTGATTGGAAGATACATTTTTAGCATCATGGACACTTTTTCAAGATATTTGTAAGACCAGCTCCTACAGAGCACCTGTGAAACAGGTTGGCTCTACTGACTTGCACCATCTTGGCCTGGTTACAAGTCATCAGCCACTAATTGGAGGGATCAATTTTTTTTTAATTTAGTCATTTTTTTTTTTATTTTTGCAATGAAACAATATATTTACATTCGGAAAATTAGATTTACCCCCTAGCACCCCCTCTAATTACCCACTGTTGTCCATCCGCCATCCCAACTCCTTCCCAGTACATCTGTATGAATGCAGCTTTTGAGGATTTAATACATGAATGTTGGCCACCTATCACAATGGTCAGGGTTTAGCTCCAGCCTCCACAGATGAGTGAAGACATTCGACCCTTGGTTCTCTGAGTCATGGTGACTTCACTCATCATGATTTCTTCCATAGCCATCCATTTAAAATTCCATGGTATAAATTTACCACAGTTCTTAGATCCATTTATCCAGTGAGGGGCATCTGGGTTGTTTCCATAATTTAGCTATTGTAAATTGAGCTGCTATGAACATTGACTTTGCTGTCAATGTAATGTGCTGATTCTAAGTCCCCTGGAAAAATACCCAGTAGAGGAATAGCTGAATCATATGGTGGGATCATCCCTAGTTTTTTGAGGATTCTCTATACTGCTTTCCAGAGGGGCTGCACCAGTATGCAGTTCTACCAACAGTGTGCTAGTGTACCTATGTCTCCACAACCCCTCCAGCACCTATTATTGTTTATTTTCTTAATTTTTGCCAATCTGACTGGCATGAGGTGAAATCTTAAAGTAGTTTTCATTTGCATTTCTCTGATTACTAATGATTTAGAGCACTTTCTCATGTATTCACTGGCTTGATAAATGTCTTATATTGAGAAGTTTCTATTTAGTTCTTTGGCCCATTTATTGATTGGGTTGTTTGTGTTTTTGAAGTTGAGATTTTTGAGAATTTTGTGGATTCTGGATATGAGACCCCTGTCAGAGGAGTCACAACCCATGATTCTCTCCAATTCTGTAGGAAACCTCTTGAGAATTTTGATAAATTCTTTAGTTATGTAAATCTTTTTAGCTTTATGACATCGCATTCATTAATTTTGACTTTACTTCCTTCACTTTATGAGACATGTTGAAAAACTCTTTGCCTACTCCCAAATGCTTAAGTGTTGGACCTCATTTGTCTTCCATCGTTTGCAAGGCAGCTGGTTTACTTCCAAGCTCCTTGATCCATCTTGATTTAATTTTCATGCAAAGTGAAAGATAAAGGTCTAATTTCAACTTTCTGCAAGTGGCTGACCAGTTTGTCCAGCACCATTTTTTGAATAGGCTGTCTCTCCTCCATGCAATATTTTGTCCCTCTTTATCAAAAAGCAGATGCTTAAAGATTTGTGGATTTATTTCAGGGTCTTCAATTCTATTCCATTGGACTTCCTTCCCATCTTGATACCAGTAATATGCTGTCTTTATTACTACAGCTCTGTAGTATAGTTTTAGATCTGGTATAGCAAAACTGCCTGTTTCTTCTTTCTTGCTTGGTAATGTTTGGGCTATGCTGGATTTCTTATTGTTCCAAATGAATTTGAGAATTGCCTTTTCTATATCTGTAAATAATGACATTGGTATCTTAATGGGGATTGCATTGAATCTATATAGTACTTTTGGCAGAATGGCTGTTTTTATTATATTAATTCTGCATAACCAAGAGCATGGGACATCTTTTCATCTTCTTAGGTCATCTTGGATTTCATTCTTCAAAAACTGATAATTTTCATTGTAGAGATCGTTGACTTACCTTGTTAGGTTAGTTCTCAAGTATCTTATTTTTTTTAGAGGATATTGTGAATGGGACTGATTTCCTAAGTTCTTCCTCTGCCCTTTTATTGTTAGTGTATAAGAAAGTTATTGATTTATGGGTGTTGATCTTGTAGCTGGCCACTTGGCTAAATCTGTTTATAAGTTCCAGCAGTTTACTGGTGGAATTTTTCGGATCTTCCAAATACAGTATCATATCATTGGCAAAAAGGGAGAGTTTGACTTCCTCTCTTCCTATTAATATCCCTTTTATTTCTTTCTCTTGCCTTATTGCTCCTGCTAGAGTCTCAAGAACGATATTGAATAAAAGTGGTGAGAGCAGACAGCCTTATTGTGGAAATGCTTTCAGCTTTTCTCTGGTTAATATTATACTAGCTGAGGGTTTAGCATACATAGCCTTTAAGTAGTTTAGAAAAATTCCTTTCATCTATATCTTCTCTAGAGTTTTGAGCATAAGAGGGTGCTGAATTTTATCAAAGGCTTTTTCTGCATCAATTAAGAGGATCATATGGCTTTTGTCCTTGATTCTGTTTAAATGGTGATTTATGTTAATTGTTTTGTGTTTATTGAACCAGCCCTGCATACCTGGGATGAAGCCCACTTGATCATGATTGATTATCTGCTTGCTAAGTTTTTGAATATGGTTTGCTAGAACTTTATTCAGGATTTTGCTTCCAGGTTCATCAGGGATATTGGTCTGTAGTTTTTTTTTTTTAATGTGTCCTTGTTGAGTTTTGGTATCAGATTTATGGTTGTTTCATAAAAAGTATTTGGGAGAGTTCTCCCCTTTTCAATTTCTTGAAATAATAAGGAGAGGTATTAGTTCCTCCTCAAAAGTGTGGTAAAAATCAACAGGGAAGCCATCAGGTCCTGGGCTTTTCTTCTTTGGAAGACTTTCAATTGTTGTATGGATTTCAGTGCCTGTTATTGGGTTGTTTAAAAATTCAATATTGTCCTGAGTCAATTTAGGGATTTTGTATGTGTCTAGCAATTTATCCATTTCTTCCATATTATCTAATTTGGAGGAGTATAGATTTTCAAAATATGATCTTATAATTTGATGGATTTCTGTGGGGTCAGTGGTGATCACTTGGAGGGATCAACTTTTACAAGATTAATTTCATAAATAAGTACTTCATCCATCTACATAAATTTTATCACCAAATTAACAATTTCTACAAAAATATATAAGAAATTTACTGATGTAACATTGTTTGTTTAGAACAATATGAGGATAATTTATATTTTATAACATTTGATATTTGCTATGGACCGTGGGTTTCCAAAATTCAATGTGAGATATTGACATCCTTTGTATTAGGAGAGGAAAGGAAGGCTTTGACCAATAATTAGGTTAAGGTCATGAGGTGAAGCCTCTAAGATGAGATTAGTTTCTTCTAAGAAGCCAGAGTTTTCTCTCTGTCATGTGAAGATACAGCCAGAAGGTGGCCTTTGGTAAATCACAAAGAGCCCTCAGGAGACAATGAGTTTGCCAGGAACCTGATCTGGTAATTGTCAGCTTCAAAAACTGAAATATAAATGTTTATTGTTTAAGTCACCCAGTCCATGATATTTTGTCAGAGCAAATATGATCAATCAAAATATTCTTCTAATATAGGAGTGTGGTTATTTCATGTTTACTTCTCAAATGAAAAAGAGTATTTACTGGTTTGCTGAAAAGATTGTTCACAAACTCAAGTTGGACCTACCGTTCGTACCTGTTCAAAATCATAGCTACTAATTATGGTCTTTTTGCTATATATCAACAAAAGTGCTAAGTTTTCGTAGGTAATTTACCCAAGTCCTTGAAGCACAGTTTGAATATAGGAACCACCAGAAAGAACCAGAACAAGGTCCAGTTTCTCTGGGAGGTCTTGGCTGGTAGTATGAACAAGCCATGTCTTCCCTATCCAAGAGGCAGAACCTCTCCCCAAGACATTACTACAATTATACAATCAGCTGGGTGGCTGGTGCTCCCTCTCTAGACTTGATAAATGGTGGAGCATGGAATTAGGATATCTTTAGTATTTCTCAGAAATATTTATTTGTTTTCAGTAAAGAAAACCGATATCTTTGTTAGACTGATTCTTGTGTATTTCCATTTTCTTTCCTTTTTACGTTCTTTATTAAAGCATTATAATTATATATCAGTGGATTTATTTTGACATATTCATGTATGCATATACCATAATTTGCTAAGGTTCATTAAGTTCCAGGATACAATATCAACACCCAAAAATAAGTATCACTTTTATAAAGTAGTGATGGACTTCTCAAAACAGAAACAAAACATTCCATTCACAATGGTTACAAAAAGTAAATAAGTATTTTGGAATAAATTTAATGAAGGAAATGAGTGATTGTATGAGGAAAATTACAACACACACACACACACACACACACACACACACAGAAAATCTGCTCATATCCATGGACTGAAACAATTAATATTGATTTTTTTCTCTTAAAAATTTCCTTGGTCGGGGCTGGAGCGGTGGCTCAGGGGTTTCGGCGCTTGCCTGGCAAGCACGAGGACCCGGGTTCAAACCCTAGCACCACGTACACAACTAGGTGTTGGAGCCACTAAGGCCATGTGAAAAACTAAATAAAGCTGTTTCTCTCTTTCTCTGTCTCTCTCACTGTCCCTCTCTCTTAAAAAAACATTTTTCCTTGGTCTGTACCTCTGAATATATTTTCTCTCATTTTTAAAAAATATCTCAAGCTAGAATATTACATCTATTTTTTTTTAAACAGAGAGAGAGAAAGAGAGAGGGACAGTGAGAGAGAGCGTAAAAGAAACAGATAATCAATTTTATTTAATTTCTCACATGGCTCTCATAGCACCAAGACTTTGTTGTGCACATGGTGCTGGAACTTGAACTCTTGTACTTGCGCATGCTGGGCAAACGCTGTAACCACAGAGCCACCACTCCAACCCCACATCTACAATTTTTTTAAATGCTTCTGTTTAAAAGTAAGAAGATATTCTCTATGTAATTTCAGTAATTTGAAAATTATGGTGACATATTTTATATTCTATTATACAGTCTAACTTGATTTTACAATATGAACATGAAAGTAATGTTTATTCTACATTTGTATTTTATAAAGTCTGTTACCACTAAGATTGTTTTCGCATGTTTCATTTGCTTACTGATTTGTCTATTTCCATCAGTAACTAAGAGTAGAATGGTGAAATAAACTTTACAGTAACTTTATTTTTTTCTTTAGTTCTCAAAGTTCCCTTCATGTACTTTAAAGCTGTTGTTATATGCAAACACAGTTAGGATTACTATTGGTACAGCTTACTCTTTATCATTATGAAAATTTCACTTTAAATTTTTTCATTTGTGTGTGTGTAAATGAATTGACAGCATGTATAAAAATATTGTTGCTTATGTGAGACTAATCTTGATTGATTACAGTGTGTGCACTGTAATGCTTATGATCCTGACTGGCTGACAATCAGAACTAAGAAGTTGATACTGCTGATTTGGCTTGAAAAGCATTTTTACTAAGCAAATTTTAGGTGATCAGTTCCATGAAGTTAAAAATGGTTGCTGACACTTGTTACCATAGCTACAAAATAATCAAGATTTTTTGCGTTATATTTGTTATTTTATAATTATTTTGCTCTTTTTGATGTTTACTTAAATAAAGCTATAAGAAATATTATCAAAAATTGTCCAGATTTTCACCAATACTCTGATTTTTTTTAACAGAGAGGGACAGTGAGAGAGAGAGAGAGAGAGAGAGAATCAATTTTATTTGGTTTTTTATTGACTTTTGTTGTTCTGACACTTTGTTGTGTGTATGGTACTGGGTTCAGACCTGTGTCGTGCATGATAGGCAAGCACCATAACCATTGAGCCACCACTCCAACACCCTTGATTTTTCTTTTACATAAGATTTCATGTGCAAGGGTTTAATTTTTATGTGCATATAAGAATCATCAGAGCTATTCCATTTGATTTGGTCTTTTAATAGTTTTATTGTTAAAAACTCTAAAGAAACTAAATTCTGATTGTCAGATACTGAGCAATGTGAAAAAGTTATAAGATGTATAATAAGAAGAGACTTAACAATAATCAAGATTTCCCAGACCAGAATAAGCCTGATAAGTTATCAATATATAGCATAAAATAATGAAATATTTGTTTCCATTACAGAGTTTTAAGTAACATTATCTTTGCATTGTCCAATGTAGGCTTTAAGATGTCAAGGAGAACAATAAACATCAGTCAAGTTCTTTGTAGTCTCATATAGAGTAAGGATTAATGTGCTTTCACTTTAACACAGAATAACTTTATTTTGTTATAAGGATTTTTACCTTAATATTATCTTTATTTAGAGATTAGGTATGGTTCAAATAAATGTGTATAGCAATCAAATTTACAAGAGCTTTGTGGCAGTTAATTTTGTCTACTTGGCTGAACTATTGTGCCACGATGTTTGCTTGAAAACCAGTCTGGATGCTTCTGTGAAGGTGTTTTGTTATTTATGTTTAGCATTCAAATCAGTGAAATTTGAGTAAAGTAGATCACACTCTGTAAAGTGGTTTAGCTTCATCTAATCAATTGATTGATATAAGAGAAAAATGTGATATTTTGTAAGGAAGAATGAATTCTGTCTGTAGTCCACCTACAGACTCAAGACATAAAAATCAACCCTTGGTGCCTCAGCCTGGCAGCCTAAACTCTATCATGCAATCACATGGGACAGTTCTTAAAATAAATCTCTCTTTCTCCTGATACGTGTGTATCACAGACATACACATACACTACATTTTTTAAACTGTACATTTATAAAATGGAATATACAGGATTTTTTCTCTTACACTAATAGATTAGAAGTAGGTGACATTTAGATTTTTTTCCCCTTTTCTTTATTTTTAGAAACATAATGCACCAATTGAGTTATGGGATCCTAGAAATTATATTTATTTTCATTTAAACACCTTAAAATTTATCACTAAGAAAGTAACTGTGTTACAGAAAGTACACATTAAAAAGGAAAAGGTAAAATTAAAGTTAAATAAATATTCCACACAAAGTCTCTGAGTATGTAATATGGTTTCTTTTTACTTTAAATATACATTTTGTTCAGTTTTCTGATATTTTTCTTTAAAGTTCAAATATAGAAAATAAATGACACTAGTGAATGAGATGTGAGAAACAGTGAATATTGAATAGTTTCAAAAGTAAATAAGAGTAAGAAATGATAAATGATGTAAAAATGAAGAGTAAAGCAATAAAAAGAGTAAAGTAATAAAAGAAATACTATTAAATTAAGAACAAAATATACTTCAAAACATGGCAATTATTCTATAAATTTCCTCTTTTCTTACCTTTGGATTTGTGTTGCGTTGACTCAATGGCTAAGATTTCCTTTGCAACTCAATTATCAGTGTTCATTCTCAAACCACTTGACCTGGAGTTTGATCAGAAACAGCACTGATGATTGCAATGTTGTGCATAAACATCTTCCAAGTGCAAAATCACATTATCTAAATCTGCACTATGTATAGTGATGCTGACTTTATTATTTGTCCATTCAAACAACTTATACACACACACACACAGCAGACACACAGACAAGAGGATACATATATGCATACGTATCACTTCTATTTTCTAAACCTCTGGCCCTCAAAGCAATGGTTTAGAGTACATTAAAAAATTTAAGAATTCACAATACAATCAGCTGAGCTGTTTGTGTCTTCTGCTAACACTGTCACTACTCATAACAGATTTTGGGTATTATAACAAATGATGATATCAAGTCCTCAAACTTCTTTCTTTCTTGAATTCCAAGATGCCTTCTTTTGAAACTGATAATGTCAAGGACATCATAGAACAATATTTGTTGAAAAAAGTGGGTAAGGATCATGATGGTCAATCAAATGCACATGATAGACATGATTTTATTCTGTGTGTCATTATTCATAAACACATTATTTTTTCTAAAACTGATGGTGATAGATTACAAAGGGAAGAAGGAACAGGAATAGAAGACTAAGAAGTAATATTAATTGAGTGCTCACAATAGCTTTGATAGAATGCACACCAGTTACATGTTATTTCACTTAATACTTGTGAAAGTCCAGAAGTATCTTTATCAGAGATATACAATAAAGAAGCTGAAAATAAGAGTTAACTTATTCAAAATCACATAAAACCTTTGATATATATCAGTTTATATTCATTAATCTAGATATTCATCTTTCAACTATTAGTGCAAACATAGAAGTTAAAGTCTCAGAGATCTTTGTAATTTACTTCTTCTGTGCTTTTACATGTTTTAATAAACTGAAGCTCATCTTGAAAAGGGGGATTTTATGAGCCAAACTGAATTAAGGATTTTATGCATAGTCAAATAATAACCTCAATAAACATTCCTTACAAAAAGAGAGACAAGAAAAAATTCTGGGAGAAGTCTAAGTTTTTCAGTGAAAGACTACATTTGAAGTGCTTCAAGGTTCAGACCATGCTTGTATCAGCATGGCTTAGAAGAACCTGGATAAACTTGCTCTCTCTGTCACTGAAGAGGTGGTTGGTTATATCCAACCAGAAATTCATCTTCTACCTGCTTTATGATCTCAGTGTGAGGAAACCACTTGAGTTGGTGATGTGGTCAGTGGTAGAGTGTTTCCTAGCATAAACAATGTCCTGGGTTCTTTTGCTAGCATCCTCCCCAAAAATGAAATAAAATGAAAATGTAGAGATCATCTTTATAAGAATTACAACAGCCAATTTTTATGGAAGGTGCTGGTAGCTAGATGTGAATCATGTGCCAATCTCTATGTCAATTATGTTAGCCAAGAGCAAAAGTCAATGGACTGCCTTTCCTGTCCTATATATAAACTACTGTGCAAAGGCTCTGTGTTCATAAAGACCAAATTTCAGGTCTTACCAAAATGAGTTCTCAATAAGAAAAAAAGGTAGTCCTGTGAGAAGAGAGAAGGACAGCCGCCAAATTAAAAAATAAATAAAGAAAGAAATATTTTTTTATAGTAGATTTGGAGAGTATGGTTCTGTAGGTTGTTCATTAGGATTCTCATTAACCAAATTATGCTTTCTATTTCAGGGTTAATTTTACCTCAGCTTTGGTCTTCCACTACATCACCTTCTTCTATATCTGACTGAGAGTACCCTTACCTTGCCTGTGGTACAGAGAAGTTGATGATGCCAGTGGAAGATACCAAAATAGATTTGGATTTTTAGTGGTAGGCAGAAGAAGCAGTGGCAGTGGCAGTAATCCTATGAATCTATTACTTGTATAGGTAATAAATATGAAAAAAGACTCTTCACCAAATCTAGTCAAAAGGCATTTCATACATAGCATTCATATTTATTTGGAAAGAAGAGGTATCATCATGATTTATTTTATTTTTAATTGAAATCAAACTTTTAAATATAGTGTTTCTTTTAGACACTAAAGGTCATTGTATGCCAATTCCCATTACCCCTTCAAGATTTTCTTCTTCCTTCCTCCAAGTAGGACGTTTGGAAAGGTAGGTACCAGATGATTAGCTCTGCTCAGGACCCATTTAATAAATTTCTGTCAAGGAAAGTAAGGAGATAGTTTTTAAATCCTACATTCATTTCTAATTCTTCAAATGTAAGAACCAAATATATATATTTTAAGAGAGAAGGACAGTGGGAGAGAAAAGACAGAGACAGAGAATCAATTTTTATTGAGTTTTTCACACGGCTTTCATTACTCCTACACTAAGTTGTGTACGTGGGTGCTGGGGTTTGAACCTATGTACTTGCGCACACCAGACAAGTGCGTAACCACCGAGCCACCGCTCCAGCCCCGTCAAATATATTTTCAACAAGTGAAAAATAGGTTTAGTTTCAGCTTTTATAATGCTCTATTTGTTAATAATAATATGTACAGTGAGAAAATCAAACAAAAATAATTCATCTATTATATTAAAACAAGTATTAATTCATATTGCATATTGGAAACAGAGGAAATAAACAATTCATTTGCTTACAGAATCACAGAATGTTAATAAAATTAAATCTTATTAAACATAATATTTTCTCCTTTTCTGGATATCTTCAAAACAAGACCAGAGCTACTAAATATTTTCAATTTGAAACTTTTATTCTGTAAGAAGAAGACTTCTACAATATATTAAAATTGTTTTTGTTTTCCAATCAACATTAGCATGTATATTGTATAAGGGTATACATGTGGGCTTATTTTTAGAGGTATAACTAGAACAGATTACTGTCCGTGCAGTATTTCCCACAAAAGCAAAGGCATTCTGGGGCTTCACCAGAAGCCCACTGCTTGTCTCTCAGGTGGATTCTCCCTACCTGCAGAAGTATGGAAAAGCAGAGCTCTCTTTCCTGTCCCAAAGATAGTTTTAGAAAGAGTTCCTTCCAAAGTAGATTAGCATTTTCTCAGACCAGGATTTTAACACATGACAGAAAGCTACCATTAACTTAAAATCCTTAAAATCCCAAAGGCTACCAGTTCAAGGAAAACAATTTATTACCCAATTTGGACATAAATCTAGTTCAAGAATAGGACATGATGAGTAACCTAAAGTATTTCCAGGCATTCGTGATGCTGTTGATTTCACTAAGAGATACAAAGCTAAGGACTAAACTCATCCAAGATATAAGGATTAAAATTGAACTTCTAGGTTATTGAGACCTTAGAATTCAAAAAGAAATCAATTCTGATCATGGGAAATAGATTAATTTGCCAATCAATAAAATAATTACCCAAAATACTGGCCTTTAATTTTTGTATTGAACAATGATCTAATGTGTTATGGTATTGGTAACTTTAAATTATTTGGATAGATTGACAGTAAATAAAAGACCCATTTAGATTAGCACCAGTTGTTCTGGAATATCATAATTTGAAGACATCTAAATATCTTTCTGCAATGAAATATGTCATGAATGTTCTATCTTTATTAGGAATATGTTTACAAAATAATTTCCCCACATACACATTTTATATTGAAAGACAGGAAAGTTCATTTTACAGTAATGAAAGTGATCTCTTAGTTCTTGCCACTTCTCATCTGCCCATGTTCCTTCTTGACTTAACAATTTACATAGTCTATAAGTGAATTCTTGACAGGATCACCTTCCTTCTAGATCATCTCCATTTTTTTATAGCTGAAATTCTGCACAAATGTTTTCATATCTATTCAGAGACTCCAAATTCAATACCCTGTCAAAAATCAACATCTCTGTCAATCACTCAGCATGACTCCATAATTATCTTCACACTTTCAGGTAATTAATGGGAGCAGAGTTGGAGAGTTCCTCTTTGGATAGAAATTGAGACCCTGTTTGGCAGAATCATAAAATGGAAACAGAATATTTGTGAATTAAGGCAATTTTTTATTTGGCTGTTGAAACTGCATATCTGTTGCCTATATTAAATCCCATTTTTTAATAAGAAGGCATAGAGGTTAAGATTATATTTATTTAGGACCCAGGAGTACTCCAAATCAGAAAGGGCACCATGAATTGTCATTCAATTGCCGTTATATCTTGAAGGAATGAGGAGATAGAGTAGATGAATCAATAGATCAATAGACCAATAGATAGATAAAATATTAACAGAGAAATGTTCAATCAGTCTGTGCAATGAACCTAAATTTCAGGATTTAGACCCAAAACTCTTATGCCTGGGCTATCTGTCCTATGTGATGTGAAGTCTTAACAATGCTGGGATGGGTTAGTATAAACTCTCAGAGACAAACAAAGCAATATCTGCTATTTCTCCTATATCTACTCCCAAATCATAAAGCTCATTATTTCAATGTTATGAAAAGCTAAGTCCACTACTCCCAGGGAAAAGGAGATTAAAGGCAATGTGGAAGTATCAGTGTTACATGTGAGTTTTACAGCTGAGCTAACCATAGTCTATAGTTTGGCTTGAAAATGTTATTTTCTCTATATTTCACAAACATTACATTATTTAGAAATATCATATTATTTCATAAATTACAAAAGGCTTGAAAAATTCAATTTCAGGTTTGCAAGAGTGGTTCTATTTTATTCTCAAGGGTCTTCCTTCTATCTTCAGTATTTTTCACCCTAACAGTAGCTACAGTGTGAAACATTAGATCCTCATAGAGTAGGATCCTAAGCAGGAGAAAAAGCAATGAGTAAAATAACTATTCCTTTCTATGATCGCTTTTTATGAGAGTGAAAAGAAATTCCTCATTCTCGACTTACCTAGAGAACTGTGAACATTTACTTGTGAGATTTGGGTCGTAAGCTTGTCATAGACTGGCATAGAAGAAAAGGATTCCCCTGGTTGGGTTAGTCTTTTCCACCCCTGACCTTTAAGTGTCCCTATTACAGATTTGCTAATAGGAGAAAAGTGGACAGTCTATCAAAGGACCAATAACATCAAGATGCAGGCGGAAATGGGATATCTGTAGAGATTAAACCTCTGACTCCTTCAGCCATCTAGTAGCAAGAGAAGTCAAATGTATAAAAACTGAGATGATTACAAACTTCATACTGGACATGTGCAATAGTAGTGGTCAGGTCAGTATTTTTATGACAAGAGTCTAAGTTGTTCTCAGTTCTCCACCAGAAAAAAAAATTTAAAAAATTGGAATCTACTTAGAATTTGACAAAGTGTAGCATACAAAAGTGTAGCAAAAATATATTCTAAACCACTCCTGCTGTAGTTAATAATGGACCAAAGGAAGACACAATGTAGTAAATGACTTTTAAGAAATAAAAAAAACAAATGCAAACTTGTACAGCTACTCTGGAAAGCAGTGTGAAGTCTCCTCAAAAATCTAGGGTTGGAACCACCATACAACCCAGCTGTCCTACTCCTGGGTATTTTCCCAAAAGAGCTAGAATTGGCATATTACAAAGACACAGCTACACAATGTTTATAGCAGCTCAATTTACTAAAGCTGTACAACAGAATCATCCCAGATGCCCTCCATGAACAAGTGGATTCAAAAACTGTGTTTGTTTATATATATATATATATATATATATATATATATATATATATATATATATATATATATTCTACTCTGCTATTAGAATGATATCATGGCATTTGCAGTCAAATGGATGGAGATGGAAAAATTATTCTAAGTGAAATATCCCAAACTCAGAGACTTAAGGTACAAATGTTTTCTCTCATATGTGGTAGCTAGAGTAAAATCTAAGACAGGATCAAAGTTACTAAGCTTAATTAATAATCTCAACAGGCAAAATTTCACATAAGCAGAGGGGACCATTACTAGGAAGTTGTGGGGAGAAGGGAGGGAGGCAGAATGGAGAGGGAGGAATTAGAGGGGTTATCAATGCAACTGGGAACTCTCAACTCCCACGAGAACCCCACCTATACACAGGCAGAGAAACTCCGAAATTTAAAAGTTAATATGCATGAATATGTTTGTTTCTATCAATAACATGGAAGTAATGCAGAGGAGACTTGAGAGCAGGGCGTGGACAAAGTGGGAAGATCATGGACTAGGATCAGCCTTAGTGTACTTTGTCAATATCGATGTATATATGATTATTTAACTGTGATTCCCTCCAATATGTAAGACTATCCAACAAATGAAAAAAATAAAATAAAATTAAAAAGCCAAAATCATTTTCAAAGTTACAGTACAGAAAAATGAAAACTTCAATACAATAATAGGCAACCACAGCATATATATCCATAGACTATAGAAATAATTTACATTCATTAAATAACTGGTTATAAAATGATATATAATATTAAGTTAAAACATTTCACTTTTAAAAATATAGTGATTGTTATGTATACCCCTATTTACAATATTTATTTGGGATAGTAGAGATCTGTTTAGAGCTGGGAAAAAGTAAAACTGTCAAGCAGGCTCTGGATATGATTCAACAGAAGACACACATTTACACACACATTTGCACAGGGAACACTGTCTTAGCTCTTAAGATATTTTCTTCAAGGTTCAGTTTAGTTGTAACCCACAATGAAGAGAAGAACCAGTATGCTATAAGTTATATCAAAAGTACCCCTAATATCAGAAGATCAGGCACCTCTTCTGAATTCTACAGCCTAAAAAGCACTTACCAAATTAACACACCAACCAATGTCCTATTAGTCTGCTCAAGTGAGAAACTGTACTTGCCTCATGATGTTATACATCCTTTGCAGTGATAAGGTTTTTCTATTGTTGTTTATGTTTTTTAAGAGAGAGGAATAGTGAAAGGAGAGAGAGAGAGAGAGAGAGAGAGAGAGAAACAATTTTTTTTAGTTTTTCATGTGGCCTTCATTGCTCAGAGACTTTGTTGTGTTCATGGTGCCGGGGTTTGACCTCTCGTACTTGTTCATGCCAAGCAAGTGCCATAACCGCTAACCCACCGCTCCAGCCCAATAATAAGTTCTTATAAAGACAATAAAAACAAACAATACTCCCTACTGAAAATAGAGGACAAAACAAGAGGCATCTACTATTTTTTGAGCAGTGTAGACTTTGTCATGATTCATAAATCCCTCTTGTAAACAGTAAAACAAAACATTTTCCAGAAGCATTTTGAAACTTTCAGGTCTCATTCTATATTATCTTATTTGGCTAACATACCAATCCTAAGATATAGGATATCATTCTCGTTGTTCTGTGGAGTAAGAAGCAAATAAATTTGAAGCTATTGTGTAACATTATACAGAAAACCAGAGGCATCCAGGGGGCGGTCCTGAGTCTTCAAATTCATTTCGTGAGTAGTGTTCTTTCTCCCAGACTAGAAATCACAAACCAGACACTTTTCACATATAACAGCCTGTGAAGTTTTTACGTTTAAAAGTAAACACTTAAATTGTGTGCCAAGATATACAGCTTTATAGAGATTTGACATTAAAAATCTCAATTTAAACCTACCTTAAGAAAATTTTATTATCTGGGAATGTTCATTCTTTCCTATTTCAATAATTAAGTAAGCAGCATAATGATTGCTCATTTAAGTAGTAGGCGTGATTTTCAAATTGCCATAATCCTGGTTAACCAGTCCATCCTTCATCCCCCAGATACCTTACTGGATCCTGGGAACATGCGCATTTTGTATTTTCTGCTACACTGTGACCCTTCAGAAAACTAACCTCATGCCTCAGAATTGCCTCTTTATTTATATTCTAGCTTTATAATTCTTTTGACTCTCTTGAAATAGCTTAGATTAATTAGCTTCAAAAGCCACAGTAACGTGAGTTTGTCTCTTATATACACTATAATTATTGCTCAAGATTCACCTTTTTCCGTATGGTGTATGTGACCATTCTAGTCCATAATGACCAACCTGGTCTGAAGTCTAAATAGTTACTTAGAATTTACTTATGTTTAATCATGCTTATAAATATGCAAATGTGCAAATGCATTTTACACTCTCAGTATATTTCATTTAATATTTTTATTTCACATAAATAAAATGAAAATCTTTGAAATAAACACATCCATAATAGCATTTTATTTGGGGATTTTAATGTTCATGACTCAAAGATAGTTTACTGAGTCTTCAGAAAAATCCCTACCCTGGACTCTATTTTTTTATTATATTCTGTGCTCAACTCTGATGTTCATGACAGACATTGGACAGAGTGAATTGGTGTGAAAAATGAAGATTATCATCAGATTTTAAAAATAACCTTCCTTTCCTTCTGAAAGATTTTCTAGAAAATTTTTCACTGAGAAGTTAGAACCTAAATATGGCTTTAGTGAGAAAATCTAAACTGTTGTTAAGACTAAGAAATAATGAGCCAACTGGGGTTAGACCCACTTCCCTTGCACTATAACAACAGTAGACGGATGAATAGAATTTTGAAGAAAGATGTGCAAAGAGATTGTAATGAGATATCCCAGATAAGAAAACACAAAGCCTATCTTTAGTCTCCTTTTGGTGTTTCTCTTTCTTCCTGCCTCTCCTATTTTTTATGTCCTACTCTTGGTTAATGTTGATAAAGCAAATTTTTCTAGGTAAGTCATTTTTTCCTTCTTATCAAATTCCATGTCTGTGTCTGGTGAGTTAGCAAGTAGGTCACTTCCACCAGTTCTGTTCTGATTAAATTAAATGCCCAGAGACTCACTTTCAGCTTCTGAAGATGATAAAACCCAGATCTCTTAGACAGCACATCACTGTACCTCTAAGATTTTAAGGACCAAATATGCTTTGCTTTGCTTACAGCATCTTATCCCTCCAGAGCCTTCACTTCTTTGCCTTTTCAGGACACTTATGTCTTGACCCATCTCTGCATCCTCCAATTTATCAATCCCCTCCTCTGGGAATTTCTTCCATTTACATTCAGCATGGATCTCTTCATGGTCAGTAGCCTTGATTGCACTGCTACAAACAATATTATATTTTCATACTTCACATACATTGACAATCAAATTCCCATCTTTCTCTCAACCCATCTGTAGATTTTACTTCATAGTCTGTTGAGTATATTAAGAGAAAGCTGTGATAGATGAATGAAATCCATGTCTTCAAATTACAGTTGAGTCATCCATGCTACAATGCATATCCTTCCTTTGTGTTTTCCTTTCTTTGCCATCATTCCTTCTTTTATTTCTCTGGGCACCTACTGTAAAACTGTATTATTGAAGCTCACTCTGTACACATGCAGGATTTAGTTCCCTGTACAACAGAGAGCATCATTTCTTCATTTCCAAAGAAAAGCATAGAAGAGATATGGCTTTGTACTGCAGCTCCAACACTTCACATCTAAAATCTTTTATTTGTTCCTTGTTTTTGTTCATTTAAACATAAAGATGTATTTGTGTGCTTATATGTACAGTGTCTATTCTGCATCTATCAGAGTATCAGATAATATAAGCAAGGCATCTTTTTCCTTTGCAAGTCATGCTATTATTTTAGATCTAACTCCAGGATCATCTGGATTTGGATTTGATTCTAGAGACGGAATGAGCTTCCAATTTTGTGCATATTTTCCTGTTGTGTAAAATATGCATTCCTCTTCATTTTCTTTCAAGAGCAAATATTAACTTCCTGTAGTCCTTCAAAGTCTAGTTCAATATTTATTATATGCATCATAAAATATAGTGGGATCTTGTTTATAAAATATAAAGTAATGGAAACTATATTTTGTTGCACATTTGGATTCCAAAATATTTTGGAGATATGTAGAAGTTAATGTAGTCTGAGAATCTGAATGTACCATTTTGGGGTATATGACTTTAAAAAAAATAAGTCTGACTGAGATTTAAATTATACACATTAAAATGAGCTTTGTCAAAAAATATCTATGTTATTTTAATCATGATCAACATCAAATATTTTCACTGCCCAGCAAAATTTTCTTTACCTGTGTAATCATCTCAATGCCTGGTTTCTTTTAATCATGCTCTGTGTTCTATCATTTTAGCTTAATCTCGTCTGTCCCATTTGATTGGAACCATATAATATGTGTTCTGTTTTATCTGGTGTCTTTTACCCAGCATAATATTTTTAAGATTCATTAGTATGATTGTACCACTAATTCCTTTGTTTTTATTGCTGCAAAGTCTATTCTTTGGAATAGACATATATGCTACATATTATGGTATATTTGTTAATAGCTTTTACTCAGATCTTATCACAAAGTACAATATTCTTCTAGAAAGTGCTCACAGATATCTAACCCTGTTCCATCCCTAGGGAAAGACTTCTGCTATGGAGCAACAAAAAACTGATGTTCTATGTGAAATACAGATTGCCCTCTGCACTATATATTATAGTTTTAATTAGCAAAAGCAATTAATAAAAAAAGAGGATGGGCATCTACTAATTTTATTTTCCAGTTTTTTCTTGTCTCTGTCTTTATCTCACTTGAGATGATATTGAGAGAACTTTCACTCCTCCAAATTTTGAGAGGTCAGTTAGAACCGAAGGAAGTCAGGGGCTGGGTTCACAGAGTGCAGCAAAGTGCTTAGGCTTGCTTTTAGTAAGCCATTTGGATGAATGGTGAGAATAATTCTCTGAAACTCACATTTCCAGTTTAGGTTATCAGCAAGAATATATAACAAAAGTTTAAAGCTAACAGCTTAATTTTCAATTAAGACTATATCAGAATAAAGTATCTCTGCAACAAACACATCTCTCAAAGAGATAAAGTGAAGAGAGTCCTACTAGATGTCAGTTGTGAAGGAATTGAAAATTTGAGAGGATCTATGCAACCAAACATACAAAGACTGGAAATACTCTGAGGTCATCAAACCAAATGTCTTGTACTTAACCCTTACTACATGACATTGCCTTATGCACATAAAACAGATTTAAAATACAATTATTAATCAAATTGAGCTTTTCAAAATCTCAGAGTCTAAAAATATGTTTAAACATTGTTCCTCCTTTCCTTTCACCACGATTGGATATTAAGACTAATTGAAATGTCTTGGAATGCAAAAAGGTAGCCTAAGAATTTTCATTTATATTTTGAACAATGAATTACTCCCTCAAAAAACAGCAAAGTCATGTATTGTTTCAATAAAAATAAAATGAAAACTGACCATCAGCTATTTGAACTTTATTTGTCTTAATATTGGGAATGTTTCTTTTTAGGAATTTTATATATTCTATTTCTATATTTTTTATTTTTTTATTTCTCTTGTCTCTGCTTTTGTATCATTTAGTATGACTTTGAGAGTCTTTACAACCCTCCAAATCTTGGAAGATCTTAATCTTTCATCATGTATATTATAAAGTTTTAAGGAATACATTTATATATTTAAAGTAGAATATAATTGTTATCTTCAATTTTTTAAATAGATGTGTTTCCTTCTAAGTCTGCTTTATTACTGTCAGACTGTAAATCTGTACTAGTTCAGTCGCTTTTTGCAATTCTTGTTAGTTCACTACTGATATTGATATACTTATTGATTAAAATTTATATTTTCCATTCTTAATTAAGTAATATGAACTTGAAGTCAATATGGATCTATTACCTAGTCCCAATGGCTACAAAGGTATACAAGGCATAAAACATGAAGTATTTAGCTCTTTCCTGAATGAATTTCACTGCATGATGAGCTGATGTTGTGCAACTTCTAACTTATCATGCTGTGAATGTCACCAGATCTCAGTAGTAAAGTATCTGATACAGTATTACTTGATAAATGGCAATGTTCTCCTGTCTTTCCAAGCACACATTACTCTCCAGCAATCACAGGATAGTCCAATTGGAATCAAATTTCACAGAATATTTAGAATATTATTATTATTATTATTTTTTAAAGAGAGAGGGACAGTGAGAGAGACAGAGAAAGAGAGAAACAACTTTATTTAGTTTTTCACATGGCCTTAGTTGCTCCAACACTCAGTTGTGTACGTGGTGCTGGGGTTTGAACCCGGGTCCTCGTGCTTGCCAGGCAAGCGCTGAAACCGCTGAGCCACCGCTCCAGCCCGAATATTATTATTTTTAAACACTTCATTTAACAGTGTTGTTTGGTAAGAATCATGTTGATGTTAAACATTGAGCACAAATATTCAAAATGATTTATCTGTTCAAATTTAGAAGTATCTTGCCTACTTTTCTTAATTTTAATTTGTGAACCATTTTTCGGACAAATAAAATCAAATATGCTCCTGAATATTCAGGTGACCTTTAGATAAATAAATCCATTCATTTTACCTCCAAACAATAATCTCTCCACCTGGTTTAACTGTGTGCCACTCTTTATATTCAATCATAAGTCTCTGTATATCATGTTATTTAAACCACATGTTTGTCATCACCATTTTTTTCTAATTTAAAAGAATAAGAAATAATGTTTAAATATATAACGGGATGCTGAGTAAAACTTTTCCTGTTTTCTCAGTTTGGTAAGGATGCAAACTTGGGAACAATAGATAACGTTTCTCCAGTTTCAAATAGAGATTTCGTGCTACAGAAATGGAAACTTAACACATTCCCTCCCCAGTTGGTACAGAAGGAAATGCAGAAAGCAGAGGAGATTTTTAGACAAAATAATCAGAAAGGAGTTAATTTTATACTTTGCTTCTTCAACCCACCTTGCCCACAACTGTTTTGCATCAACTGATTTGATGAGAACTACTCATTTATTGTGGTTGTCTTTGGTTTTTAAACAACACAAGGACTAGTGTTTTGTACCTTTTTTGCAAACCTAAAGACAAAAAGACAGACCCATCTGTCTTAGATGACAGAATTATGATCATTATCCACTTTCGTACTATGACTGGGTAATGCACATATACACTCATCAAAAGGATCTGGGTCAGAGAATGATTTTGAAGGAAACGGGAAAAGTGCCATAAAATTCCAGATGAGGTGTCTCTTAAGGAGTTTTTTGGCACAGAACACCCCAGTGTACACAGAACTTGAGGAGGGAATCCTAAACCATGAGCCACCATTCACTGTGGGATCAGTGCAATATTGAAAATAATTCATCTCCCATGTGTCAACCAAGTACTCTGTGTGTTCCTAGGCAGCATGTGAAACTCTGCCAGGAAAAGTTTCAGAAACTGGAATAAGATATCACCAGCTATATAAAACTTTGCCATTTTTCTTTAATATTCCTGCCACTTCCCACACTGTCATCTGCCAAGTGTTGGTCAGGCTTGCCTGATCTTGTGTGAAGAAGTAAAAAGTATTAAATTCAATGAAAAGAAAAGTTGTTGAAATTATATAAGAGGAAATGTTTCTTAATACCTACAAGTGAACAAAAAAATTCTAGGACTTGGCACAAGTGCAGGATAGAAAAATTTGACAGCGTCTTTTAAAGCCCCCGATAAAATAAAGGAAATAAAACCACTTTCTGCACGGCAGTCTGTCAAGTCCAATCCATTTAGTAGTTTTATTATGAATAGAACAAGGGTAGTAAAAAATTTTCTGATGAAGACTACTTTAAATAATAAGTATCCCAACCCCAATGACACCCACCCATTATAGAACATGCTATAATTCAAATCCGTCAAAATTTGAATTTGAGAATTTTAAACAAAGAAAGTTAATAGTGTACCTGTACCTACCCAGGTGTGAGAAGAAGCATAAACTGTAGAGCTGGTGGTTTCGAGGAAAAGGATATGATACAAACTTGTTAATATTGTGGAGTCAATTTTCAAAAGGTGCTGGAAGGCCGTCTGAAGTATGTATAAAATTTCTGCTCATGGTCACTGCATTTCACTATTCCATCTGTGTAAACAAAGGCCTGACCAACATGCTAGTAAGAAGCTTACACAAGTCTAAGTGTAGTACTTAGATGCCACATGAAAGTTACATGAAGCACAAGGAATAGAAAGTTCCATCATCTTGTAATCACATTAGGTTTATACTCATCTCAGTTGTAAAATCCTGGGGCTTTATAACAAGGATAATTGAAGTAGCTGGGCCATGCAGTGTTGATCAGTGGTCTGATTCTGAATATGATATTTCTTTTAGATTTTAAAATAACACTGTGCTACTAATTATATTTACTAAACATAAAGTAATTTATTAATGACTTTTAATTTTTAAAAATGTGTCTCTTTTCTCCATATGTTCTTCTTTTATCACAAATTTAAAATTTCAAGATGTGCCCTCCTTTAGTGCATGCCTCTTTCTTATTATTCTTCAGTGGTGGTTCTTGGCATTTCAGCTATATCATGTTTGTTTGTTCAAAAAGAGAAAGAGTATTTTTTTTTTAGTTTTTCATCGTTTTGTTTGTTTTCTTCCACTTACTTGTGCATGTGGTGCTAGGCATAGAACCCAAGGCCTCACGCATGTCAAGTAAGTGCCCTACTTCTGAGCTACCTCTCCAGCCCTTCATGTTTTTGAATTGTAAAAATTTTGGGTAACTACCAGTGGTTTCTTTCTGTTCCCCTTTAAATTTAATGTGTTATTGTCAACCAAGATAGGTATATTAATCTTTCTTCTATTTAACTGTAAGATTTTTCTGCATATATAATCTTTGGTAAAGTTTCTCTGTGCCTTTTTTCAAAGGCACAGAGAAATATATCATGCATGTATTCATCATATGCATGATATTCTTATAGCCTGCACATGAGCTATTTATTTTCTTTGATAGGAAAGATTAAAGGGGAACAATCCAAAATGATATGTTAAAAATCATGCATAAAAGTGCATGAAAATGCAAACACACACACACAAACACACACTCACACAAGGAATAATCATCTGCGTTTCAGTCTTGAAATGTATCTATATAAATAAATTTTGTGAGGACTCAATGTATTAAAACTATTTTTCATATGGTTTTAATTTGATTTGAATTTATTGAAAGTGTTTGAGGCTCTCTCTCTCATTCTCTATTTAAAATAAATAAATGAATTACATTTTCAGTGATTCCAGCTCAGTTTTTGAACTTGTCTTTTAACTTCTGTCCACATGTCATCTCTCTCACAAGTAGGCCTTTGATGTAAGAAACAAAAAACAAACCAAACAAATAAAAAAAAATATGCTTAGATAACAAGCAAGCGTATACTTAGTTCATATGCTTCCTGTGAACTCCAAATCTATAAGTCTAATCACTGATCTTAAAGGAAGTTCAGATTCAATTTAATGTATTCTGCTACATCATGTGGTTCTTCCGTATGAATTCACTGATCCAGACTTGTCATATGCAAAGGGATATAAGTTTTAATATTAGTGTCATGTTAGTTCACATATGATATTTCCCAGTATGACACGCATCAAAGTCATCTGAACCAAGCTTTTTCCAATGAAAAGGAAAGCCTTAGTATCCCATGGAGTTCTTTGGGAAAAGTTGAAAACTCTAGAAAAGAGCAAGTAATGGCTGGCTTGGTAGTATTAAAAATCACTAAGCCTCTCACAGCATCAAGTTGAGGTGTGAGAGTAGATTAAGATGTTTCAAAAGCATTTCTCATAATATTAAAAAAGATATATATTAAGGCTGGAGTGGTGTTTCAGTGGTCAGAGCACTTGTCTGGCATGCATAAGGACATGGGTTTGAACCCCAGCACCACACATACACAACTAAGGGTCTGGGAAACAAAAACCAAAAAGAATAAATAAAATTTATTCTCTTGTAAAAAAATTAGATATATATTTGAGCCAGTCATAGTGGAAAATGACTGTAATCACAATGACTCCAAAGCCTGAGGGGAGAGGTCAGCCTGAATAACTTAGTAAGGCTATAAGCAATACATGAATCTGTGTCTCAAAATAAAAAGAAAAGGGTGAGAATGAGCTAGTGACAGAGTGCTCACCTAGCAAGAGCAAGACTATGGGTTTGATCCCCACTACCAAAGAGAGAGAAAAACAAAAGCAAAAATAATGAAAATAAAACAACTTACATTGTAGAGATTTATAGAACTTTATCCTGTGATATGCTCAGGAAAAATGATCAGAAATATAATCAGCTCTTAGAAAAAGTTTTACTGTACAAAAAGCAATCAGCAATCACTTTCAAATTTAGTTTCATCTATTGGGAAGTGAGCGGCTTAGACACTTGATTCTTAAGTCTGTACGTTTTAAAAATCATCCCAAGTCAACAGCATATGTGAAACAGCAAATGAAGTAGAACGGCATTTGTCACTCTTCTCTCCTAAGTACTTTGCAACAAACCAGGGAACAAAATAATATAGGAAATCATTTCATTAAACGATTTGAGTACAAAATTAATTGCTGAAATGCTTCAGAACAGAATAACATCAAAATACCTCTGACTGTGTTTGAGAGGTGAGTTGGAATATTAAAGATAGATAATATGAGGAAAAGAGTAGTGCCAGAGGAAAAAAACAAAAGGAAAATGTAATGGTAAAGCTTATGTTGTAGTTAGTACAAAATAAAATTGTGTAAATAAATGTGGCTGTGTTTTGAAGGTATCTAAAAATTGTCAAAGATGTTTGTAGTTGATTCCAGAAAAATACAAAGAAACTTTAAACACTGAAATTGTAGCATTTATCAAGTGATGCTTTTTTTTTAAGAGAGAGGGAGAGAATGAGAGAGAGAGAAAAGAGAGAATCAATTTTATTTATTTTTTCATCCGGCCTTTGGTTCTCTGACATTTAGTTGTATACGTGTTCCTGGAATTTGAACCCAGGTCCTCATGCATGCCAGGCCAGTGCTCCAACCAATGAGCCATCACTCCAGCCCCTCAAATGATGCTCCTGTATCACAGGGTTGCTTGAGTCTCAGCCAAAAGTTGTTCCATTTAAACCCATTTGTTTTTAAGCTTAAGATAACGATTTTCTCTTTTGAATTAACAACTTCAACAGCACAAAGAAAAAAATATGTATTTCTATCAGGTTCTTAATAGTGTCCTAGGTGCTTTATTAAATAAATTCATGGAACTTTGCTCTTCAATGTCCTTTAGTCTTTCTCACATGTGTGAATTTATCACTGTGAATAACATTTGGAAGATAAGAAGAAAAATTCTTAATAAATGGATAAAATTTTTTTGGAAAACCACAGAAGTGATGAGCAGTTATCTATTGCCTCCCAATTCAGAAGTATATGTACTTTTGTTTCAAGAAATATATGGGTTGTCTAGGGTGAGAATGAATGTTTTATAACACAAAGGACCACAGAAAAGTTCATGCCATCAGTCTATAGATTTTCTACAAAAGATGTTTTATGAATAGTACATATTTGCTCTCTCTGGTGTTATTATTCACATAATTAAAAATAGAAATTACAATCCCATATTGGCTCTCAAATATTTTTCTTTCCACAATATTATGCATGTTACTGCCCCGGTCCAGCCGGGTTCTGACCTGAAGGACCGGCTGAGAAGAAGAAAGAACACAGGCAGGAGATCCTGGTGGAGCTGTCTCATTTTATTTAGACTCTACATTTCCTTTTATAATCCTAAGGGAGTTACCAGGAGTTATGCAGATTTTGAGTACAGACAAAAAAAAACTAGGGTACAGACAAAAACTAGGGAGTAACCTGTGGTTAAGACATTTTAACCCACCCTAATCTTTAACAAAGCACGACTTAGCAGCCCTTTCAGAAGGAGCTTATGCAAATAGTCATAAGAGCACTCTAGGGCGGCTGCTGAAATGGAGGTGAAGGTCAGACCCCAATAATTGTCACAAGGTCACTCTAGAGCAGCTGATGAAATAGAATGAAGGTCAGACTCCAACATGTTACTACCTTTTTGCTATATCTCTTCCCACAAAAACAAGGATCTGGTAAGCCAGACTATTCCCTTGCTTTGCCTATTGTAATCTTTTAATCACATAGTACATCATAAACTCCTTATTATGAGGTCAAGATATAATTACGACACTGGCACAGACAGTCCTGTGGTAGAATAGCATGGAGCCCACTTCCCAATTTAGAGGCAATAGATTAAAGCTGTACTGCTTTGTCCCTAAAATATGTATTCATTCAAACATTCTTAAACTTACAGTGAGAGAGCACAAACTTCAGAGAAAAGAATATGGTAGTACAGGAGTCAATTAGCCTATTTCTTCTTTTTCTGCAAATAGTCTCATTTTGTTGATATACTTATGCAATTCACCCATTTTAAGCACCATAAAGCATATGCAAGGAAAATGTTTTTTTTTATCAGAAGGAGGAAGTAAAGTGCTCTTTAGAAATAGAAAATATATTGCACAAAATAAACTGTTAAATGTAATATTAGTTACTAATTTTAAAAGTACACTAAAGATAATCTTCCTTACTCTTCTTTAAGTACCTTTGCCACTTTCCTTTATATTACTACTGGGCACAAAGTTCTCCTATGGAAAATTATTAGTATATGTGCAGCCTTAGGTTCACAGAGAAATTTCTTAGTTCTCTCTTACTAAACATGTGAACATTTCCATTGATTTCTACTAGAAAGCTCAGCCATATGTTTCTTTAAATGCACTTCTTTAAGTCTTACATTAAAATATACAAGAAACTTGCCATATTGGATTATCTGCTGAATGTCTGTATATCAATTAGACAGCTGTATAAATATTAGAATTTTATATTTTACCCTCAATTTTGCATTTATCATATTGCTTATCTATTGCTTAAACATCTTTTCACAGTTGTATGTCTTTCAGATTTATCGATCTTTTTGTAAACCATCAAATATACTTCTAACCACATTCTTTTATTCCATTATACTTTCAACTTTGCATTTGTTTCCTTTAAATCTATGAATAAAATATTTAATAGTTTTTCTATTTTTTATACTTTAGCTAATAAAATGTTGGTAGGTGATTGAAATAAGTGAACAATATGTAAAATGCATCCTTAGAGTTACACAAATATTGTTAGACTTTTCTCAAGGATAGGAACTATGCCTGGTTCCACTGTAGTGACTAAAACATAAATTTACTTCATTTTTAACATATTTTAACTAATATATGGAGTACCATGTAATGTTTAATATATGTATACAGTACGTGATGTTTAAATTAGATTAAATATATTTTTCTTTTCAAATGGTTATCAATTCTTTATGGGGAAATTTTTCAAACCCCTTTCTTCTCATTTCTTTAAACATAGAGTTCAGTTGTGCATTAACTTCACTTACTCAGTTTTTTTAAAACTATTTTAATCTGTTTTCTTGAGTCCATCAAGTTGTTCAAAATAATTAGTAAGAAAATAAGATAATATTTTCAAGGGCCAAAGCAAGCAAACCAAGAAAGTATAAAAGGATAAAAATGGGAAAAAGAAAGTGTTTAATTAACTAAGATCATTTAAAACAGGACAGATGGAAAACCACCATTGTCCTACTTTCCCCACTTCTATTTTTTCCTTAACGGGATCTATCATATTCCTGATTTCCAAAGAAAGAAATAATTAGCTTATTTTAGTTATCATCTTCAGAATCTCAACTGCCTTTCCTGAACTTTCTTCTAACCATATTTATAAAATTAGGGAAAAAAACTTTTCTGCACATTGAGTTGACAACTCAGGGTGCCTACATTTAATTGTAATTCTTGGATAATATCTATGTACTTTATAAAAAATCCTAACTAGGTACTAGGCAAAGTTAACTGGGATTTTTGTTTTCCAGAAATCTATGTTTTTTCTGACCTAAACAAACAAACCCAGAAATGATTCATATTAAGTTGTGTCTGTTTCATCTGTCTGCCTGGGCACTGAATCCCTTCCAATTCATGTGAATAACTAATTTACAGGAATCCTGTAATTGATACGTAAATTTAAATATACTAGAAATAATATGTCTACATTCATTTTTTAAAAAAGAGAGAGAGAGAGAGAGAGGGACAGCTAGAGAAAGAGAGAATCGATTTTATTTAGTTTTTCGTATGACTTTCATTGCTCCAAAACTTCATTGTGTATGTAGTGCTGGGGTCTGAGCCCATGTCTTTGCACATACCAGGAAAGAATATCAACCGCCTAGCCACCAACACAGTCCCTATATTCTTAATATTGCTCTTAATACTATATCATTTTAACTTGCTCTTTCTTGATAATTTCTTTACAGCAAAGTCTTAACTATATTCTTGAATTTGAAGGACAATTCTTTGAAAAATTCATAATTTAAATATTATTATTTATGCACACTCATTTCAAACTAGCTAATAAATTTTCATGTATACTAATTAAAATATTTTTTGCCAAACTCTTCCTTTATTTTGTAATATTTTAATATCTGACAAAATTTTTTTGAAAAATTATTATACCTGTAACATTTTATTTAAAACCATTATCTTATATAAAACATAGTTCTGGAACTACCAATTTTTTCATATGCAAATTTTGTGAAATAAAATGTATTCTATTCAGCTATACTTTATGTTAAACATTCCTTTCTTAAATTATTTATTTAAAAATGTAAATTATGATGCTTGACATTGAAGTTGAAAGAATGTAGTAGGAAAAAAGGAACTTAACTTTAAAATTTACCCTAAAAATTACAGAAGGTTATTCAAATTTGATTCTTATTCACAGAATTCTATTAGAATTCTGGAAAACTATAATCAATAAAAATTCGTTTTTCATATTTTCAGTAGGAAGATATCTGACCCAGGTCATCAATATTATTCTTTGCTCAGTTTTATTTTCCTCTCTAGACAGAGCCTTAGTTAATTTCATTTGTTTGAAAATACAATGTAAAATATTTGATCTTTGGGAGCTGGTCTCAGTGGTTATGGGATTTGCCTGGCATGCACAAGGATGCTGGTTTGAACTGCAGCACCATGTACATAGCAAAGTATCAAAGCAATGAAAGTCACATGAAAAATTAAAATTGATTATCTCTCTTTCTCTCTCTCTCTCTGTCCCTCACTCTCTTTAAAAAAAAATTTGAGGGGCTGGAGTGGTAGCTCAGTGGTTTCGGTGCTTGCCTGGCAAGCATGAGGACCCGGGTTCAAACCCCAGCACCACGTACACAACTAAGTGTTAGATCAACTAAGGCCAGGTGAAAAAGTAAATAAAGTTGTTTCTCTCTTTAAAAAAAAATCTATCTATAGGAGTTTCTCTTCCATATTCATAAATTGTACCTAAAACTCTTGCTCTGTTTTATACATATCAGCCTATATGATCTATCTGATGATGCTGGTGGTGGTTGCTTTTATAACAGAGTATAATTGAAGTTCATGTATACCCAAGATTTTGTTTTACTTTATTTTATTTTTTAAAGAGAAAGGGATGGTGAGAGAGAGAGAGAGAGTCAATTTTTGTTTAGTTTTTAAGGGGCTGTCGTTGCTCTGAGAATTCCCTATTTCACTGTGTAAGTGGTGCTGGGGTTCGAACTCATGCAAATCACATGTGCTGGTCAAGAGCTGTAACCACCAAGCCATCTCTAGCCCCTATATCCAACTTTTAAAGTTACATTTTATAGGTGTACTCAATGCAGTACATTTTTCCCTATGTTCTTTCCCTTTATTTGAGGCCACAGTTCTAAAAACTGTGGCTTGTAAGAATAGGATAAAGGCTCAATTTACAATAGCAAAATTATGGAAACAACCCAGATGTCCCTCCCTGTATGAATGGATCCAAAAACTGTGGTACATGTATACCATGGAATTTTACACAGCAATTAGAAATAATGATATTGCTGCATCTGAAGGTAAATGGATGTCGATGGATGAAATTAGCTGAGTGAAATCAGCATAACCCAGAGAATGTCTTCATTCATCTGTGGAGGCTGGAACTAGATCCTGGCCATTGAGAAAGGAGGTCTATTATCAAGTGTTGAATCCGGAATTCTCCTGTGTTATCTAGTACCATTTTAAATGATAAAGTATTTTATAAAAGTCTCTATAAAAATAAAAATTGTGCTTCATCCGTTTATTTGTGCAGATTTTAATTAGAAATAAGTAGAATTGTATAAATTGAAAATAAGAAAAATAAAAATTAAAACTCTCAGTTCAATATGAACACATAAAACTAAAACACAGTTATCAATTTTTGTTGTTTTTTTTTTTTAAGACAGAAGGACAGTGAGAGAGAGAGAACCAATTTTATTTAGTTTCTTATGTTGCTTTTGTTGCTCTGAGACTTTGTTGTGTACATGGGGCTGGGTTTCGACTCACATACTTGTGCATGCTGGGCAAGCGCTATAATCACCAAGCCACTGCTACAGCCTTTTGTGTTTTTTTGAAACATCAGAATTTCTAATTGATTTTATTGTCCACATAAACAAAACTACAATCTCTATTAATTTAGGGATTTTATATATGCTTTCTAAAATGGCATAGTATTACTATTTTTTTTCACAAAGACACTATAAGATCAACCATAGGAACAGTGTATGTATGAATCAAATATTTCAGCTAACTACATGGTTATTGTCAAGCAGATTTAGAGGAATGGTACATTAAAAATTTAGAGTTTGTGGTTTCAGTCTACTTACAATTCATTCTTTTCAAATTCTAGGTTTGCACATCAAATGTGTATATTAATTTCACATTTAAATAGTAAGGACCAAATAATAAATAAATGTAAATACTGAAAAAATAAAAATTAAAGTTATATGTCTGAAATATCTTTCCTTTTTTTTTTTAAGAAACTTTTCATTCATTGACAGAGAGCATATTAAAAAAAATGTCTCTCCTGTGGACACTTTCTTGATTCTCCTGTGAGACATTGAATCTAATTATGCTGTAGTTTGTCTACTGACAGATCTGGTCTGTATGCCATCATTACAATACCACTCTCTGTAAACCATGAGTTCAATAACATGATTTGTTTGGCTAATGTTTGTCTATTTCTGTTAATTCGTGATAAATGTGAGGGTGATGTTGTGTTTCAGAGTGAATTCATTATGACAGTGTCTGGTAGTAAGCAGTACAAATTTAAAACATGAGTTTTGATGAATCCTTATGTAATGAATTCATGGGTATATTTTCCTAAATATCAGGAATAATTACACATTTTCCACACACACATACACACATAATCCCTACTTGTCAAGTTTTGACTACTTTGGAATCAATTCTCTTATAATTTTTATTTCCTGATTACTGCATTTCATTACTTTAAATCTGTGACAGATTTCTAGTCCCTTAAACTAATAAGGCTAAGCTTAAATGAAAAAGAAAAAGAAGTAGAAAAACAAGTATTTGAATCTTCTGTTTCCCAAGAAAACTACACAAATTATGTGTTGGTAAAAGAAAATATCAATATATCTGAAGGAGAAGAGATATGTTACTTTTTTCAAAATTGATCACATTTCCCTTTACTTGTGTCATTACCCTATTATAAATTGATTTTTATAGGGATAAATTGAATTTGGTCCAAAAAATACTGCAGTTTATTGAATTTATCAAACAAAAATATATTTGCTAGCATTCTATGTATCAAACAACTTAAATGATCTCATACTAAATGTAGGCTGAGGACAGATAATTTTGTCTAACAGTATCAGTGCTAAACCCTCAAGCCCTAAGAACAGGACCTGTAATGTATTCTTGTAGGTGATCAAAAAATAAATTGACAGCGAGTAATTTATAAAGTAGATTAATAAAATAGTTATGTTAATACAGTTGTGACTAATTTCTGTGATGCAATATTTCCAATAAACTCTTCTCACTACTTAAATTCTGCTTTTTATTTTGGATAACATTTTCTCATGGAGCATCTACAATAAGTGGTAAGGAAAGATACTGAGACAAATTGTTAAAGATTAGATATTAGCTCACGTGTGAGACAATGCAAGAAAGCTTAGAGGTGAAATGATCGGGTTATGAAAGTCTTAACCTAATCAATGTGCTGATCAGTCCTGATAGGTGACTATAAGGAAGGTAGGACATGACTGGGGGAGGTCATTCAATGGGGGAATATCTTTGGAGTAGTCTCCCTGGGCTTCCTGATGATCAGTCTTGAGTTTTTCTCCACAACATCCTTCTGCCATGATGTTCTGCCTCATCTTGGGCCCAGAGTATTGAAGTCAGTGGTCTATGGATTGAAACCTCTGAAACTGTGAGCCCCATGTACATGTTTCCTCTTCAAAATTGTTGTTGTCTGGTCTTTTAGTCACAACAGCAGTAAAGCAGACTAAAACACTAAACAAATGAAGAATATGTAAATTTAAGTATATATAGGAGAAACTGATTTTAAGTAAACACAAAATATTAATTAAAGCAAAAGTAAATTTAGTCTATGGATCTATAAAAGTCAGAGAAATATGTAGTGAATATATAGAAATAGATTACATGTTGGAAAAGAACATTCTAGTACCTAAAAGTATAAGAAAATCTCCAATATTTTTTCAGTTTATTTTCAGACTACAATGTACCTTATTGTGCAATAACTTCACTGTTAGTGTAAATGATCTAGTTGATTAATACTGGTGTTATGACATGTAGGGCTTTAGGCTCTGAAAAATTAAAATGCCTATGGGTTATATTGCATTATTCATTAATAGTTTTCATTCTTATTATAATTATAAAATACAGAATAATGCCCAATAATATCTCCCTAAATTGTGAAAGTGAAAAATTTTCATTAAATACAGTAAAAACAAGAGTTAAGACTTGACCACCTGTATATCCTAGAAGTATGTCTCATTACATCTCACTATAATAGTAGTATGAGTGATGACCCCTTCATTATTTAAAGACCAACAGGGAAATAAACATGTTATTGCTTCAAAAACATGTGTTTCTAGTGGCTGGAGCAGTAGCTCATCAATTGAAACACTTGCCTGGCATGCACAAGTATCTGGGTTCAAACTCCAGCACAACATATGCAAAAAGTGTTGTAGAAACAAAGGCCAGATGAAATAATAAATAAAATATTTATTCTCTCTCATACTCTCTCCCTCTCCCTTTAAAAAATGTGTTTGTAGGGTATATATGAAATGGAAAGAATTATTTTTTAGAATTTCATTTTTTAAAAATTAATGAATTTTCAATCAATTTAAAAAAGATAGCAATGTTCTTGTGGCAAGTGTATGTTAGTAGAAATTATAATTTACATTTCATTCCCAACTTTGTACACAATTTATCTTATCCTTAAGGAAGTCTTTTAATGCTTTTATTTAAAATTAGAATAAAATATTTTCTCACAAAATAAATGTCTTTAAAACTTTAATATGTAAAAGTTTGGACATGTTTTTGTTGGTTTTTTTTTTCTTATTTCTTTGTTTTTGTGTTTTTCTGTACTGGGGATTGAATGCAGGGCTTCAAGTATGTTAGACAAGTGCTCAACTTGTGAGTTATAGCCCCAGCCCTAAGACAATTTTATTTCTTTACAGATTTAGAATAATTTAAAACTATTACAATTTTCTTTGATTTTATCTTTTTTAAATATGTTAGAATATTATCTATTAAATGGTCTTGAAATACTTTACATACGTAAATGAAAATATATGCTATTTTTCAAAATTATACTTTATACTATCAGAACATAGGAAATTTACAATAAGCATTTGGAAAAAACAATTGAAGAGGCCAAGAAAATTTTCTAATTCATATGTAAAATAAAGTAATATTTGAGTTTATAGTTAATTTTTCGGGGAATACTCTTGAAGAATATAGATACAAAGATGGAAAGAAAGATAGACTGAAATGTCTTAATAACATATTTGGAAGGAAATGGTGTATATAATGCCTTTTATGTGGTATCATCATATTCATTTGCTATTTCATAATCTATTTCATATGTACAGGTTCAAAGTGGAGTTTTGGTTACTGAATCCATATACTATGGACATATTAGTGCAAAGGCATTTGCTAAGTGCCAGGACAATCATTATATTTACCAAATTTCAAACACACACATACACATACACACACACACACACACACTCTCTCTCTCTCAAGGCAACACTAATTCAGAGTACTTAGGTTTGTCTTAAGGGTTAAGACCTCCAACTTCCTGCTACGTAAAATAGGATGAGCAGATTCACCTACACACCAGTCGCTCACCTGGATGAGGAAGTTTTCACCACCTTGAAGATAATGCCAGACGCAAATGAGTTGCTTGCACTTGATAAGTCTTTCCCATTCCACAATAATGTTCCGGTGATGAGTGTGTGGTAGGGCTCGGACTTTGGGAATTATCCCTTTGGGATGTGCTGCCACTAATAAAGTGTTGTTTCCAGATCTAGATGTCCTGACCCTCATTTAGCACTATAAGTAAGGTTTGACTAATTAGGTACATAAGTTCTCCTGCTCAGCAGGGTAGATTGTCTGAAAATGTGCTTTAGTGTACCTATACTTGTAGATCAATTTTTCCATGTAAGCTTTAATTTTCCAAAGTTCTGATTCAGTAGATCTCAAGACTTACAAATTTGACTTGCCATCTATACTCGAAACCAAAGCTTGCTCTATTTTCCAGGAAAATATGAAGTATCATCACTTTATATTTGTTAGATATGGACCCAAGTAAGCAATTAATATATTTTTTAATTTTTTTCTTCAGGAGTTGAGTTATTGTATAATCATAAATGCATATAAAGTAACAATATGATATGCATTTGTTCTTAAACCAGAATTAACCCCACATTAACCATATCCCAGTCTTTTGATTCCTCGATATTTCACCCCAATTGATATAAATATTTAGATTGTCAATTTTCCAGAATTAAATGATTGAATAAGTATTATTTGGATTCTGAAGAGACTAAAGAGTATACTATATTGTTTAATATCTCCCTAGATCCCTCCCTAACTCCCCTCCCTCTACCTTCCCCTGCCTCTCCAAAGCTCTCCACTTATCCACGGTTCCCCTAGATTATGTGTTACTATGCCTTTGCTGGGTCTAATACAGGCATTTGAAAACCCTTCACCCAATCCTGATATTTGCTCTAGCCTCCAAAAGTGAGGGAAAACATTATACCTGTGAGTCTCTGGGATTAGTTAACCTCATTCAGCATAATTTCTTCCATTGCCATCCATTTACCTTCAAACGCCACAAATTTTTTCTAGTTGCTGAGTACCAATATCATGCTCTTTTTTTCTGTAGCCCTATAGTATAAATTCAGTTCATGTATTGTGACACCTCCTGCTTCCTCTTTCTTGCTTAGTAATGTTTTGTCTACTCTGGGTTTCCTATTAGGCCATATGAATTTAAGAATTGCTTTTTCTATATCCATGAAGAATGTCATTGGTATTTTGATGAGGATTAAATTGAATCTGTGCTTTCAGGAGAATGTCCATTTTCATCATATGGTTTCTGCTTAACCAAGAACATAGAATGTTTTTCCAACTTCTAAGGTCTTCTTTAATTTTCTTATGTTTGATAATTTTCATTGTAGAGATCCTTTATATCATTTTTATATTAATGCCTAAGCATTTTATTATTTTTGAAGTTATTTTGAATGGGATGGATTTCATGATTTCTTCTTCAGCAAAATTGCTGCTGGAGTATAGCAAAGCTATTGATTTATGAGTGTTGATCTTATAACCAGCCACTTTGCTAAATTAATTCATAAGTTATAGAATTCTTCTCATTGAGATTTTTGGGTCTGATAAGTATAGGATCATGTCATGACCAAATAAAGAAAATTTGACTTCCTCTTTTCCCTTTTGAATTCCTTTGATTCTCTTCTCTTGCTGATAGCTCTGGGTAGGGTTTAGAGGACTATATTGAAGAAGAATGGTAAAAGTGAACAACCTTATCTTGTTCCTGAATTCAGTGGTAACGCTTTCAGTCTTTCTCCATTAAGGATAATGTTGACTGTTGGTTTGACATAACTGGCTCTTGCAAAATTAAAGTATCTTTCTTTGATTCCTATCTTGTCCAGAGTTTTGAACATAAATGGGTGTTGAATTTTTTCAAAGGCCTTTTCTGCATCAATTGAGATGATCATATGTTTTTTATCTTTAATTCTGCTTAAGTGATGAACTACATTTATTGATTTGCATATGTTGAAACAGCCTTGAGTTCCTGAAAAGAAGCCCATTTGATCGCTATGCATTATCTTTATGTGTTTTTGGACATGGTTTGCTAGGATTTTATTAAGGATTTTTGCATCTATGTTCATCAGGGAAATTGGTTTGTAGTTTTCTTTTCTTGATGTGTCTTTGTTGGGTTTTAGTTTCATGGTTATATTTACATCATAAAATGTATTTTGGAGGGTTCTGTGCTTTTCAATTTCAAGGAATAGCTTAACAAGGAGAGACGTTAATTCTATAAAGGTCTGGTAGAACTCTGCCTGTGTTTTTAAAATCTTGTAAAAACATTCCCATGCAATGCTTGGAATAGTTCCTTTAGGCAAGGACTTTTGGTGAAAGCACATCGATCTCTTAGATTCTCATCATTGTTCTGAAGAGGAAATCTAGAGACATGATAAAGATATTTAACTTTTATTTCCTCATGGTCAATGGAAAGAAAATGGGGTCCTCAGATGCTCAGGGAAGACTTAGCTGAGACAAACTGATGTATCACCACTTAGTGTGCCTGCCTGTATCTCCCTGACTTATGTCTCCAGGACTCAACAGGAGTAATTCATGGTAGTATTTCTCACTTGATTCGATGTAATAGAGCTCAATTGGTGAGACTTTACAAGGGCTGTCTCAAATACTACAGAACCTCTTAAATTTCTGCCTTGTCCTTAGTCCATAATAAAAACTCTGTAGACCCTCTCACCATCAAAGCAGAGCACACAGTAGGACTGCTAGCTCTGAGGTACACTCCTTTAATATTTCCCTTTCAGTACAATGAGTCCATGAGATGTGTATGTATCACATAGGAGCTGACTATGGCTCAAGTAAATTGGGATTTTCTTCTTATTATTTTTACTTTATACATTTTTAAAAAACCTTTATTTTTAACTAATTTCAGATTTCAGATAATTAGTAAAAATAGTCCGCATGCCTCATCCCACTTCAACTAATGGTAGGTGGCATCTTAAATGACAACTGTACAAGTATGAGAACTAATAAGTTTTAAGGAAACTTTATTTTTCAACAGAGTTTGCAGTATTTCTGTTTGGTTTTGGTTTCTTCCCCTATCCTATGAACAGATCCAGAATTTTAGATGACATTTAATTGATAATTTTCCTTGGTCTCCTGAAGTTTGTTATCATTCCTGATTTTCCTCTGTCTTTCCTTGTTGTTCCATGAATATTCTGAAAGTATTGATCACTTGTTGTATATTCTACAAATTATGTTTAGTGATTTGATAAGTTTGGATTGAGTTTATAAATTTTGGGCCAGAAAATCATGGAAATTATGTGTTCTAGGTACATAAAATCAAGGAGTTCATTATTTAAATATATTATTACCTGTAACATTAGACTTGATTATGTGATTAAGGCAATTATCACTGGGTTTCTCCACTATAATGCTTTTCTTTTAATCCAGAAGAGATTTTGGAGGAGTAGAGAAAACAAAAATCCTGTATATCTTCAACCTTATACTTTTTGATTTTAGCATCTTTTGGAGGATCTTGTCTGCAACCATATTCCTATAGCATTCCTAGTGAGATTTCCCTTTTTCTTCTTCCTATATTATTAATTGGAAAACTATGTGGGTGAGTCATCCTTGTTCCCCCATATATTTAGTTTTATTTTATGTAGATTGTAACTTCTGGCTATTTATTTTATTGTTTGGGTTAAAATCCAATACTATCACTATTTTGTTGGTTAAATCATTCCAGTTGTAGACATAGGAAATCCCTCTTGACTTTCTCATGTTTTTTCAACAATCTCCATCTTTTTTTTGTTGTTGTTATTCATTATATTTGTTTGTTTGTTTATTTAGTTTTTAAAAAATATTCTTACTTTCAGAAACAAGAAGTTTCAGGCTCATTTAATATTTTCCCTGCCCTTTTATTGGGATCAATTAAGTCTCTAAGGAGCTCTGATAACTGGTAAAGTTATTTAGAAACCAAGATCTGTGGGATACATGCTCATCTGGAGTGGCATTTAAAAAAAAATCCATGTAAAAGAAAAATAACTAAGAAACATTTGTAAATGCAGACTTTGCATATTACATTTATATATTCAGTCATGGATGGATAGAGAAATACATAGCCACACATATATACTAACCCATTAGACATACTTCTCAGTCTGTTTATGTATAGGTAGTTATCCATGAATCTATATTGAACTCTTCATGACAATCCAATTCCACTGGGTTCAATTGATTCTTCTTAGCCTCTTCTCTGGCCATAATTGTAAATTCTCTCTCTACCAGTGAGAATTTCAATTTTTAAAATTTATAATAAATTTATGATTTCAATTTTAATATGAACATAATTTCACAATTGCTAATCCATATCCCTATTGGTAACATATTTATTCATTAGATTTCCTGACATACCATTGCTTCATTCCTGTCATCATTGACCAGTCTGATTCTTCTTTCCAATTTTCTGAGTCTTCTCATGCTTCTTTTGTATATAATGTCCCGGGTTGATAGATATACTTAGTGGAAGATTGAAAGAGATCTCCATCCACATCACTTTGTCTGGAAACAGAAACACTTTTTCTTTTATTGAGATTTTTTTGTTATAGTTTTGCTCAGTATTTCTCCTTTAATTTGTGATATTGAAAATCAACAAGAACACTACAAATCACTCACCCCCTTAATCTTTTTGTCTTTCACTTTAAAAATAAATAATGAAATAATTTCTTTTGAGAACAAAAGGGTAAATAGTTAATAACTCTGTTGAGCTGGAAAGAACTCAACTGCTAAAATGTCGGAAAAGTCAATTAGGACTAAAACCAAAAGGAAAGCAACAGTCCAGATTTTTAGTCACTTATCACAGTAGCATAAGTCAAAGTCTAACCTGGAGAAAATATTAGCATCCATTTTCTACATTCTCCATGGAATAACACCTTTCAAGACCCAGACAAGGAGGAAGGATAGAGCTAGAAAAGTACTAAATGCTTACACAATGTGATAAGTTTTTCATTTTTCTTCCAGCTTTCCCTGCTAGCAATAATGCTTAAGAAAGGCCTCTGCCAAGGTCTCTAATAGAAAAGAATCAGAATGGAGACAACTAGACCCAGGAATGAAGGTATGCATAAAAACTGCCAGCCCGAGGGACTTAAAACCTGACTGCAACTGACTTCTGAGACAGCACTGTGTAAGATGGGGTGCATAAGGCAGCTTTGCCTTATGAGACCTGCTAAATTCTTGTAATTGTCTAAGATCAGGCCTGAAAAATTACAAGGAGTATTTAGCTATAACCTGTCGCTCTCGCCAGCAAGAACGACCCGGAGACGCGCTGGCAAGTAAACTTCTTTATTACAAGCTCCTCCGTCTTCTTCTCTTCCTCTCTCTCTCAACAGGGAGTGTGCTTACATTTTTACGCACGGAACAGGAAATTACAGCCAAGCACAGCCAATAGGGACACCGAGCAGCCGGTGCACGCAGCGACCACACAAGCCACTCCCTGCGATCAGCCCAGGATCGCGCGGCGTACACATGTCCCCACACAGCAGCCACCGCACAAACACTCCAACCTCCCCAAAGCCATCCTGCCACTGCAAGTAGGTCCCAGCGCCATTCCACACCTGCCTCCTAGCATGGCTCCCGACAGCTCCCCCTTTTTTATTTTTTAAAGGCTCAGACCGTGCCTGTCTTAGGTTGCCGATCTTCACTATCCATGCTTACCCGTCAT